>CAJRAI020000293.1:132500-137500 GCA_907164885.2 Dolomedes plantarius
GGGTTTGGAGGGGAGGGGTCCTCCCCCCCCCCCCCCAAAAAAAAAAAAAAAAATCAAGAAATTATAAAAATGATGTTAAAATAGATGTTGAGAGTGAAAATTTACATTTTTTTATTTTATTAAAGAAATAAAAAATTGAGTTAAATAACGGAACGCGGTTTTTGGAACGGGAAATTCCGGAAATATGCATTTTTTAAACTGTACGACCACAGGAAAGCACATAAATACAAAAAATAAAAATTAATACTATAAATAGAAATTCGTTATGTGAGGGGGATAACAATTCATTTAAATAAATATAAAATTTTGTTAAATATATCACATTATATAATACATTAATATATATACATTATATTTTGGTATAATACATTTCGGTTAAATATATCAGAAAACAAAAAAAATGAAGTTAAGTAACACTTTCGGTTTAGGTTTTACCCATAAATAAGTTAATTTTAAAACCGAAAATTGACACTTTTCGAAACAGGAACCGCGTCTAATCGATCTTTTAGCGTAATGTTAAACAAAGCTTACGCCGACTAGACAAGGTTTTAAAGAATCGCACAAATATTCAAAAAATATCAGACTACAGAAGCCATGCTTGAAACGACCGCGGTATAAAAATCCGGTTTAAACACTCGTCTACCAGTAAAAATCGAAACGGAATCTTTCAATATAACAATACGTAAATTATATATAACAATAAATATATAATATAACGATATATATATAATTAAATAATACTATTAAAAATAAAGGAATACTTCGTTCGCTCGTTAGGCATAGCTGAACCGAAAGCAGAGATTATCGAAGAATTCATTTACATATGACGTTGTTGAAAGGCGATACACACAAATTGTTATCGAAAAAAATCAAAACCGAAAGCTAAATATATAAGAGTAAATACTACTCAGAGTCAGAACCGAAAGCAAAGATTCACCAAGTATCTATACATACATTACATAATAAATACAAAAATTCATAGTGTCATTTTTGATGTACGCTCTGTTTTGAAACCGAAAGCATAGATCAAGTTGTTGAAAGGGTGAAAAAGTTGAAATCGAAAAAAAACATACCGAATATCTAGATATAAGGGGATTTAAGCTAAATATATAATATTTTACTCAGAGTTAGCTGAATCCTGAACCGAAAGCAGAGATCAAAGATAATTCGATCACGAAGTATCTATACGTACATTACATAACGTGCAAAAATTATGACATAATAGATACAAAAATTATTATACATAGAGTCATTTTTGCTGTTCTGAAACCGAAAGCAGAGAATTCATTTAGATATGACGTTTATTTTAGAATTTTAAAAATGCCATGTAGAATGCAATGAAATCGAGTCGATATCGAAAAGAAATCATGCACGAAACGACCAGAAAAATATCCAAAAACCAAACATTAAAAACATTTAACCAAACATTTTAAATAGAGGGAACGAATACTATATAATAACAAATTATATAGAAACTATTTACGTATCAAATAATAAATTAGGTATCGATAAAATTATTTGATTAAAAAATAGGCTCTATTAATTATCTGTAATGACTACTGTTCACAAACACGCCAGTCAGTAACGGCGTGATGAAAGAGAAACAGAAATTCATAAATTATAAATGAAATATGAGCAATTTTATAAACGCAATTTTATGAAGAAATATGCCAATAACGAAAGGAAAAATTATCGAAATTGACTTACCGTTCTCGATTAAAACGTCGCTTAATATACGCGAAGGACGACACGACACTGCACACGATCTGACTGAATTTCTTCTGTCCGCCCTCTGGCGGCAGAAAGATGAAAGTATCGCTCGGATAGGTTTAATATTCTTATAATCTTCTTTCGCATACCGGGAGCTCTTGGCCGAGGCGGGGCGCGCGCGTTAACTAATGTCACCTTTCTCTTTCCCTTAGGTTGCAGGTTCGGATCCCGGCCATGGGTGGGTGGGAGTGCCATTCGGTGAACCAGTTTAGGTTCGAGGGCGCATTCCATGGGGCAGTACCATGCACTTTCCCTGGGCTGGGCCCGGCTTTTCTTCTCCCAGGGCTGTCAGCCCGGGGGATCTGCGGAAGTACAAGTCCCCGTGGAATGGCCAGCTCAAGCCGGGTGGCCGGGTGGCCGTTTGCTAAAAACTTCTTTTCCAAAAATTACTTATTAATTAATTTATGTTTCGGGAAGTGATACTATCTTTTCAACAATTCACTATATATTTTCACTTTCAGGCGCAACTTCAACTCTTTTTCAAGTAAACATTTCATTTTTAACACATCTTTACTTCAAAGAAATCATTTAGATTTACTAAACTAAATCTTTTAGTAAATTTCTCAGTACTTAATTTCAATTTAGTTTATTTTCAATCAACAATTTTAATAAACATTTCTGATTCGTGCGATAATTTCACATAAAGAAAATGACCGGTGAAATGTTTCCCAATATATCTTATAAAAATAGCTATTTTATTAAAAAATAAATAAGCTTAAATAATAATAATCTTATAAAACATCTTGTCTGCTTGGTGTCGCCATCTAGTGTTGTTTCCTTTACAAACGAATCTTTCAAACGAATGCACGAGAAATTGAAACCAACATCCACTTGGCGCAATTCATATATATTATAATATATAATATTTAATTATTTAATATATAATTATTTCGATTATTGAGATAAAATTATAAAGTGTACTCTCTGTTAGCTTAAACTCCCTTATTATCTTAGCCTGTAGATACTAGTCATGTTCATTTTTACTAAGTAGTTTAGTAAATATGAACATTTTTAATAAATATGAATCCTCTTTTACTAAATATGAACTCAAAATTGGAAAATAATGCATCATAAATTTCCGTCTGCTTGGTGTCGCCATCTAGTGTTGAGTTGAATGAATTTTTCAAACCAATTCTTCTAAACGAATGCATGAGAAATTGAAACTAATACCCACTGTTAACTATATATATATATAATATTATAAGTACTCTCTGTTAGCGTCTTATCTTGCTATTGTTGCGAAGTTCAATCACAAGATCAATTTCAATTTAGTTTAATAAGAAATGTTTTCCCAAGGATTGATTTAAAAATATCTTATAAAAATAAGATATAAAACGTTTATAAACATTTCTCTCTTTTAAATTGGAATTGGATCCGAATTGCATTTCAAACACTGATATGTCATGTTTTTCTGATTTTTTTAAACGTATTCCTTCCTATTCCTTTTTTGTATAATATAATATAAGTCTTGTTTCGCTATCTAGTAATTAATCTGCTTGTTAAATCAGTAACTTGGCATAATTACTAACTTTCGCATGGTCAAAAACCCGTCAGAAAAAAAATCATACGACTTTAAAAAATTATACACAAATTTAAATGCGATTTGCTGCGTCGTGAAAGAAAATTCCTAAATTCGTAAGAATCGAAAACCGGTAGGAAATATATTTACGAGAGTCGATATTTCTAATTGTCGATAAACCATGACGTACAAGTTGAAAATACTGAAAACTTTTTTTTTTTCCAAAGTCGTTCTCGAAATATAAATATAATTTTCATTTTTTCGCCATTTTTTTGTTTTGTAATGAGATGCCATACAGTAACTGACGCTTGAGCAGAGAAATATTTCGATATTTTCAAATATCGATGCCGTCAGCTCAGTATTAAAATTAATTTTTTAAACCACTCGTGAAAATTTCATGAAAATTGAAATGTTTCATATCTCTTCTGACGAAACTACCGCGGGTTATTAACTTATCGTTGCTTGCCTCTTTTGTGTTATGTTTATGTACGTATTTTGGATGCATCTCAAAATTTCGACGCATTTTGATAATTTTCTGTTTACTGCTTGTCCGAGCGATACAGACTGGGCGTCTGAAATTTTTCGTTTTTAACGTTTGTCCTCCAGTCGTCACACTCGGAAACTCGTTACTAATAAGTAATTCGTAGTAATTAATAAATAATTACACCAATTAATTGCCAAAATATTCACACTTTTCTTGTATTATGTTCTGGCCTCCTCGGGCATTCACAAGTTTTATTATGTTCGTTTTAGAAGATATTTGCAAAAATCATTGTCGAACGTTTCAGGACGAAATAAAGTTCAACAAAGACTTAATGAAATATAATTAAAAACAATTTTAAATAATTAATTCGGTGTTTAAAATTAAACTGGAGTAACTACTTCTGTATTGAAAATCTCTCGCTAATCATTTCCAGCACTCATGGTCGCATCTAAAAAACCGTTAAAAGTGAGTCACACACGTGCATCGGGGAACGATTTTCCGTTTCATGAATTTAAAAGCTGATGCCAAAATAAAAAGCCGTTAGAATCTTAAGCATAGAATAAAGCCGTTAGAATCTTAAGCATAGAATAAAGCCGTTAGAATCTTGCATTTTTAATTCTTTGCCTACGATCATGTAAAAAGAAGCAAATATTTCATTTCAGCTATTCATTTTGTAAAATTTTGTCGTTGCGATAAAGTTTCGATTCTAATTAAATTCGGAGTTTATTCCAAAAACACATGAATGGTTGGGAGATTTCGCGTGTTATAGTATCAGAAAACAACTCTTTGCGTTCGTCAAAAATTTTTGAAAGCGAACGCGTTTTCTTTATGACGTTTAAGGCTGCTGTCGACTGATTTGCTCACCTCGAATTTAAACGATGGAGAAAATGAGTGTCTGCGTTTTGCAGCTTCGTAAATGCCGATCGTCCAATAAAAATGGTATTTTCAATTTTAAAATGTTTCCATGGTATTTCAAATAGTATTTTCACCTTGCGACGGGATTCATTTTATAAATTGCGTACGCCGAATGAATTTAGGAAACACGCGAGCTTTTTTCCCCCCGAATATTTTATATTACCTTCTAAATCGGCCAAACCTTTTAGCTTCCTTGGGCCACATTGAAAGAAAACGAATTGTTTTGGGCCAAAAAAATATTCTTAACATTAAAAATAGTTAATGCGTAAAAAAGTATAATATAGTTAACATATTCACGTTATAATTTTATTT
>CAJRAI020000294.1:0-10000 GCA_907164885.2 Dolomedes plantarius
CCCGGTTAGATATTGTTGTCAAAGTCTATGAACCACAGACGGACTCACATTTAGCCATCTGGCCACTGCTGCCTGACTTTGTCCTTGTTACAATATATATATATATTGTTATACAATATATATTGTTATATATATTGTTATATATATATATCCCACCGAATCTAAAAAGAAACCCGACGTGGTGCCACAAGGCTACCTTCGACCCTAGTCCTTTTATGAAATGTATTTCATATTCAAGATTCCTAGACAAACACTCCAGTAATGGCTTTTAAGAGAACTCTCTTTACAATTAACATCCATGCCGACAGTGGGACTCGAACCCACGGACTCTGATACTAGCCATCTAACCATTCGGCCATCGCCTGGCACTTCTGCGTACTTCTAAGAACAGGAGAATCCGTTTATCGTGGTGCAGAGATTGGAGTATGGATCAATGGGCGACCGTTCTCTTCACTGATGAGTACCGGTTCAGCCAAAACACCGATTCTCGCCGTACGCTCATATGGAGAGAACCAGGGACCCGCTACTTACGAAATCGACCATTATGGCGGAGGGGGTTTAATGGATGGCCGCTCACCTCTCCATGTCTTTTAAAGAGGCACTGTGACTGGTGTGAGGTATAGGAATGAGGTCTTGGAGCCCTATGTTCGCCTTTTCAGGGGTGCAGTTGGCACCGAGTTCATTTTAACGCGAGGTTACATAGAGCTCTTCTGGTCGACGAATTTCTAGAGAGTGAGGATATTCGCCGGATGGATTGGCCAGCCAGATCTCCAGACCTTAACCCTATAGAGCATGTCTGGGACGCTTTGGGGAGGGCAACTCGCAAACCCCCTCCGAGAACCATCCAGGGAACGATAAACTGCCTTATTTTCCAGTATGAAATCACGCTGCTGTACCTGTATATCTGTAAGAGGGGATCATACTCCCCATTAACCCATTTTTTTGTTTATTCTGTAACCGCTGTTTCATGCCTTCGGACTCCAACGAGTGTTACGCACGATCATGCGTGTGTATTACTATTATTTGTTTTGTAATGTATCAATGTATGTACATATCAAAATTAAAGCCAAACGATATTTTAAATGCCACCACAATTCAAAAATAATAAAAAAAAAAAGTGCCAGACGATAATTTTAATTATGAATTTATCCGAAAATATTTCAGAGTACGATGACTTACTGGTTTCTTAAAAATAAAGTTTTAGTATGTTTTCAAAATATTTCATGTAGTTTTGTTAAGAATAGATTATAGATCTTATTATTAAATACCCATTCTGAAATATTCATTTTAATTGATGGATAGACCCTTATTTCATTGAAAATCGTAAGTGTACGAACACTTTTGGGACCCACTGTATGTCTTAGCTAAATTTTAGCTTTCTTAATTTTTTTTTGTTCAAATTGAAATCTTTCCGAGTGTAAGCCGCTGTTGTAATAAAAATATTTGTGAGCATCAGCAAGATGTAATGAAACATCTTGTCGTATTACAAAAACCTGAAGTGAAAAAATTACGCCGTCATTCCGATTCAAATATTTCTCGCAGTTCGAAATCGTTAAGATTTGTCAGGTTTCAGCGCTTTCACTATCCCGGCCGAGTTTGAAATATATCAACGGCGGATATTGGTCACGTGACATCTCCTTTTCCGCGCGAATTTTCAAATCTTTGGCAAAGCTCCAATCGCACGTGAACTGCATGTAAAAATTGAACGCTCGCTTGTATTCTAGAAATAAATGTACTATATAGTTAACTGCAAAGAAAATTCAAAGCCTAGTTTCGGTTCTACTCAAAATAAAACTTATTAAGACATTGCTTTTCCCCTGTTTTCAAAAATGATTTATCATAAATTCTGATAGAACAAGAACAAGAATTTTTTCGATGTTATATAAATACGCATATTTGTTTCGGGCATTTGAAATCGAGAACAAATTATCGGCATCAAATTTTCATCATTAGAGTGTGTTTAAAAACAACCTTCCTCTTAAAGGGGTCTTATTTATTTCTAAACAACATGTAGATAGCATAATGTATCAGCATAGAGAGAATTTCCATTGATCATTTCCCTGTATGTGCTGTGTACCTCACCCAGTTCTGATAATATTTAGTTATATTCCTGCAATTATCATTCAAAGCAATAGATCCCTATAAAAATGATAAATCCAAGTTCCACTGGATAGAGTTATGAATTATAATACAGTTGCATATATAAAGCCTTCAGATTTTTAAAGTAATTTTTTCAAAAAATAAGGTGATCTCAGAAAATAATTCCACATACTTAAAATATTGAACAAAACATACTCAGTGCATTTTATAAACATCTTACATCTCTTTGTCAAAGGACATGAAAAAAAAATTCAGATTTCTAATAAAAAGAATTCCTAGCAAGCCAACCCTGTAAAGTGACTTTTCCTACGACGCTTCGCTAGGCCTAAAAGTAGGCCTAGCGGAAACCAGCCGTGCATGCAGGAAAAGCTTGCATTGTAGGATGTTCAATTTAATATAAACATACTATATATTCATGTATTATGCTATATACAGAGGCTCTTCGCACATTTTTTAGACGATTTTGGTAAGCGGTAATAAAAAATCTTTTGCTGCAAAAGAAATAATTGCAATTGTACTATGTTTTTAAAAGTCAAAATTATTATCTGCGGCTTGAAAGTTTTGTTTTTATTCAAAAAAACGTTTTTAACAAAGCAGTGATTCGAAGGCTACATTTATGCTCACTATCCTATATTTATGAAACACTTATCCAAAGAAAAATGGAAAACAATTGTCACAATAGATGAATCATGGGCGTATTTAACGCTTTACCCACAGTGCCATCAATCTGGGAGACTCCATCGGGACAAAGCTAGCAGTCACACATCAAAATCCACTGTAAATATCCTAAAAGAAATGGAACAAAAAACTGGTATCAAGGCTGAAAAACCCTTCACTGATATCCCTACTAAATCTCCCGACGTATCACCTACGGATTTGTGTGCTTTTAAAATCTGCATTATCCAAACGTCGTCCCAAAACCCTTACGGGACTCTGGAAAGCTGTTCAGGAGAATTGGGATAGAATACCTCTTCTGACACTTCAAAAGGCATTATTATCCTGGAAATTGCGGTGTCGAAAGATAGTTCAGAATAAGGGATGTCGAATAGAACATTTAAAACGCAAGAATTTTATGTAATTTAGTTTTGTGAATACAATATACATCGTCTAAAAAAGGTGTGAACAGCCTCTGTATAACAGTACCGAAAAAGCCTGCGTACATCAATATGTTGTGCGGAACTGAATCAAATGTCGGGGGGCTTCATTTGCAAGTGCAGGGTCATCAGATCTGAGAAATAACCGAAAGATTGCGAGTTCGGTTTTGTCGAATTGTTGTTTCAAAGAAGTATCGTGTGATAATGCCACGAAAATATCTTGTTCGATTGTTAATGTCAATAGTTTCGCGAACCACAGTTTAAGAATCAATGGCTTAAGAATCAACAGTTTAAGAATCTATGGCTTAGTCATTGATATGACCGAGGACAAAAAAACGGTAAAACATTGAGTGTGAAACTTAAGTATCGATTTCATGATATCTGAATTGAAAAGATGCGAATCTGTTCAATAAATTGAATTGCATAGTTCTAACTGATTAGCCCTATGGTCAGTGGCGTAGCTAGAGGGGTGCGGTGCGCACCGGGAGGCACATACTTTGGGGCGGCATATTTTTATTTAGTATTAGTTGTAAAAAACCACTTGTTCAATTCATAAGTTTACTATTCGATTTCTACGAATTATGAATTACTATATGATTTCGAATATTTTTCCTCATCGTCAAGTCAATGTAGGGTTGAAAATATTATCTCTAAAAATTTTGCTCTGATACAGATTTACAGGACAAAAATTTTGCTCGGATACCAATTGATTGACTTAGAAAGGGCGGCAAATTGGAGACCGCCCCGGGCGGCAAAAGTTCTAGCTACGCCACTGCCTATGGTTTCGCTTGCGTCCCGAAAGGGTACCATGCTGTAAAAAAAATTTGCTTGATTAATTTTTATTTAAGACTAGTTAATACTAGTATTTAAGACTATTAAGAACGTAGTCTAGAATCACAGTGAGAAAATCGAACAATAAAATACTTAAATAAGAACTACTATAGTTCGTAAAAGAAAATTCATTCTAATTCAGTCCACGGGGACTGATGTGTGGTCTCAAGAGTGACTACTGGAACTATTGGGGAGGATTTAGCCAGATTTTAGTGTAGAAACATGTTTTACTTAATATAACCCAGTTTTCTCGCAATTTTACTGTTTCTTGCGGGAAAAAAAAATCGCGTGATATTTGCCGAGACCCCCCCCTCTCCCCCACGTGAGACTGGGTGAGATTCAGCTAGACTCCCACCCACCCACCCACCCCAAAAAAAAAAGCCTCGCGTAATTAATGGACGCCCCCTAAGTGTACGTACAACCACCGACATGTTACATTTTGAGGAGACGCCATTGTTCTGTGCGAGTGATTTAGGATGACGCCCTCTTTTTCAGGTGTACCTCAGCACCCGCAGAGGAGCCTGGGTGATCCACAGGGTCGGGCCCCGGGGCAGGCCCTTCGACATCTTCATGATGAAACGCTTCTGGAACGTCTTCTTCAACTACCTGCCCTACCCCGTCACATGCGCCATAGCCGAGAACCACATCAACGGCCGCTTCGACCACGAGCTCTACAACATGAAACCGGACCACCGCATTCTCGGACAACACCCGATGGTCAACGACGCACTGCCCAACAGAATACTCAGCGGGACGGTGCAAGTCAAAGGTAAGTCCTAGTTTTGTGTGCATTGCCGTTATTCGAGATGTTCACCGCAGGTACAATCCGCCATCTCGTACCCATGAACCAGCCTCATGCACTCTATACGACTAGTTTAAGGAAACAAATAAATCGGGAACAAGAAATCATGTCCCGTGCTTTCTGTATAACAGATAAATTGACTCTCGCTCTGGTATTTCAAATTCCTGGTCGGCAATGAGTTTAAAAGGCTGAATTGTTCCAGTTAACCTTAAACCGCAATTGATGGGAATATTACGCTTAAAAAAAGGTATTTAGCAGTTTTCTCGGCATCGTACAGACGGTTATTGTACAGACAACTATCTACCCCTCATCAGACACTAGGTGTGAAAGGTTGCAAGTATTTCTGCTGTTTTCAAGCATTGCCACGTCGTCTAATTTCTTTTTAATAATGGTCCTACACAGCGAGTCCCTTTTATTCTCTCGTATGGATTGCAAAACTTGTGACATCATAAGTAGGTAGGCTATTCTCTGAGGCTTTACTAAATTCATGGCCTAATTCCTAATTGTAAGTGATAAGGCCAACTTTAAAACAAACTTATTTACAAAGAAATTTAACATTAAACAAGTAAAGCATAATTAAATTACTTTATCTTAAGTGCAGATTTAGCCGTATGCTCCGAGACCAGGGTAGTCTCGCAACAGGAGCTTAAAAAACGTCTGCCTAGCCGGCCGTTACATGAGGGATCTCCCGAAAATGAGTCTCGCATATATACCATGCTTGAAGCCTTCGCGGCTGGCGTGGCGTCTTCTTAGAAATTGTTTTCCAGAGCGGGTGACGGTTCTTAACGACGAACATTCCGGCAAACTTTATTACGCGATAGTGTCAAACTCGCATTGAGCTATTGCTAAGACAGTTTTAGGGTCAGATGGGAGACGCTTCTGTTTTTCCAACCAGATTTTCCCACAGCTTGCTTGCGAAAACGATATGCCTGGACTTAACTTTCAGGCCAAAAATTCTGGCGCCATTTGTCGGTATCGTTTTTTAATCCGCCCGGAATCCACACACGTGTTCCAAAAACGATGGGAACTCGAAAATGATATTCCGATGAGTTCGCAGCTGTGTTCGTGCACCCTGTGAGGTCCTGGGGGAAAAAATAACCCCCCTGTTTTCATTACGCTACAACATTTTAACCTGCGGTTCCCGAAAACGAACTCGAAAGAATTCTTTTGGGCGGAAGAGATGGACGTGGTAAAATATAACAAAATTCCTCGTGTGTCGGGCACATAGAAACGAATTGATTCCTCGTAAAACTTTCACTCCTGAGCCATATGGCACTAGACCTAGACGAAGACCAGGACTTGTATGGTATGACAAGGGGGCGTCCATTAATTACGGGAGGCTTTTAGGGGGGGGGGGACGGAGTCGAGCCGAATCTCACCCAGTCTCACGTGGGGGAGAGGGGGGGGGTCTCGGCAAATATCACGTAATTTTTTTTTTCCGCAAGAAACGGTGTAAAATTGCGAGAAAACTGGGTTATATTAAGTAAAACATGTTTCTACACTTAAAATATGGCTAAAATCCTGCACGATAGTTCCAGTAGTCACTCTCGAGACCACACGCGAGTCCCCGTGGACTGAATTAGAACGAATATTCTTTTACGAATTTTAGTGGTTCCTATTTAAGTTGTTTAGTGGTTTCCTATTTTAGTTGATTAGTGGTTCCTATTTAAGTATTTTATTGTTGGATTTTCTCACTGTGATTCTAGACTACGCTCTTAGTAGTCTTAAATACTAGTCTTAACTAGAAATAATTAAGCAAATTATGTCTTTTCTAAATAAATCCAACGCAATCGAGCACAGATTAACGTATTGACACTAAAAATACGCAATTTGAAAAATCTCACGACATCTCACCAGGGGGAGAGGGGGTCCGAAAAATCTCCTCGCGTAATTAATGGACGCCCCCCCAAAGATTTTCGTCATCCATATAAACTCTTTTCCAAACAGAATGTGATTGTTGCAGGTGACGTGAAGCAGTTGACGGCGAAAGGCGTGATCTTCGAAGGTGAGGAGGAGGAGGTTGCCGTGGACGAGGTGGTGCTGGCCACTGGCTACAAGATCCACTTCCCCTACATCAGCAAAGACATCGTCTGGGTGGAGGACAACAAGGTGGAGCTCTTCAAGTTCGCCTTCCCGCCCAAGCTGCGGCACCAGAGCCTCGTGCTGATCGGGCTGGGCCAGCCGGTCGGGCCCCTCATGCCCATCTCCGAACTGCAGTCCAGGGTGTACGCCCTGCACATGAGCGGTCAGTCTTTCCACTCTCGGTTCAGTATGCCTATACCTGCAGTCTACCCGTATTCCCCTTTAAGGTCACTGCCTGCGTTCGAAATGCCATTTTTACCATGCTTTTAACTTGCTTTCTTGTTTGTGTCTGTCCGATACAAATCTTGCAATCGATTTTTAACCAACTTCCCGACTAGCTAGACGTTTGAAACTTTTAGAATAGCTCCTATGACGATGCATTATTTTAACACTTTTAGCCATCTTTATTCCGTATTTCAAAATCCATTACGTAAAAATACGAGTAGCGTCTGGAGCCAAAAGTAACTGCGCTACAGGCGCCATCTATTAACGTAATAGTGAACACCAAGCATATTCCATTTTCATTACAATGGGATAATTTTTATTTATGCCTACATGCTATTTGCGATGTTTTCTCTGCGAAATTCATTCATTTTTTCCTTCAAGTTATAGATTATAATTTTGAAATCCATAATTAACTATGGAAGATACGAATTCGTTTGCATCTCATGAAGAAGCTGAATGTAAATTGCATTTCTTTTTTTTTTTTCAACAGGAAATTTAAAAACATGGTATATAAAGTCTCTATCTTGTAATTATTTGACTATTTTGGTCAATTTTTTATTTTTTGCGAGAATCGTGTCATTCAATCTTTTCTCTTTTCGAAACCGTTTTGATTTTCATTCTACATCAATTAGAAGCAGAGTTGTAGCTATTTTAAAAAAACATCATTTGCTACAAAATTGAAGTGACAACTTTAAATGCTTTTTTTTCTCAGAATTGTTTTTTAGCACAAATCTCTACCGTCATCGTGATATTTCACATAATAATGCATATAATTTGATAAAATTTTCAGGAAATGTTTTAGATGCTATTGTCAATGAAATGACGCACAATAATTATGTATAATAGTTTTTTTGTTTGGGGCTAAGGAAAGGAATGGCTAATCTGGGAAAATTTTCAAATTGGAACATAAAATTGTCTGTATTATTTTTGCATTTTAAAATTTCTCTTCGATTGTGGGTCATTTTGAAGATAACTTGTCATATGTATGATGCGTGAGAAGGAAATTAAAATAGTAGCATTAGAATTTTGTGCAGAGCGATAGGCGTTTTAGCTAAATTCCATTTAAAAATAATATATACCATTACCTGTGTGTGTGTATATATATATATACACGATTACCTGTGTGTGTGTGTGTGTATATATATATATATATATACACCATTACCTGTGTATATATATATACACGATTACCTGTGTGTGTGTGTATATATATAAATATATATATATATATACACGATTACCTATGTGTGTGTGTATATGTATAAATATACAGGTAGATAGATAGTTGTGTGTATATGTATATCACTGTTTTTTCTATTAATTAAACTGTCCAGTACCTATATAATTAAAAACCCATTAAGGGTGGGTGGGATCTGACTTTGTCAAGAAAAGTCATAAGGAATGAGCTCCTGATGTACGGACATTTCTAACACAATTTGCCGGGAAAACGTTCCCCTTTTTCGGCAAGACGTTTCTCAGTCCATATATCTAATGCAATATCTCCTTTCCTTAGGCAAGATCCGGCTGCCGTCCGGTGGCGCCATGCTGTCGGACATCCGGCGGAAGGACCTCGAGATGCAGAAGCGGTACTTCTCGGGCCCCCGGCACACCATCCAGGTGGACTGGATCAACTACATGGACGAGCTGGCCGAGCTGGCCGGCGTCAAGCCCAACCTCCTCTCCATGCTGTTCGAGGACCCCCTCCTCTTCTACCAGTGCTTTGCGGGGCCCTGCCTGCCCTACCAGTACCGGCTGGCGGGGCCCGGGGCGTGGCGGGGCGCCCGGGACGCGATCCTCGGCGCAGACGCCCGCATCACCGGGGCGCTGAAGACGCGGGGGCGCTGCACGAAGCGGGCCGCCCCGCACTTCGACATCTTCAGGTTCCTGATCGCGGTGGTGGGCATCACCTTGCTCGCCCTGGCACTCGCCCTCGCCTGAACACCTCCCCTTCCTTTGTATTATAGCTTTCGTTTTTACCAATAAAGTGTACATTTTATCGTGCCGATGCTTTTCCTTCACGACGCCGGAACCACAACTTGGCATCCCTTGCTATTTCCACCAACGGAACAAAGGGGGCTTCCATTAATTACGCGAGGCGATTTTTCGACCCCCTCCCCCCCTGGTGAGATGTCCCCCCCCCTAATCTCACGGGAGATTTTTCCAAAATGCGTATTTTTAGTGTCAATACGTTAATCTGTGCTCGATTGCGTCAGACTTATTTAAAAAAAAAACAATTTGCTTAATTATTTTTATTTAAGACTAGTTAAGACTAGTATTTAAGACTAGTAAGAACGTAGTCTAGAATCACAGTGAGAAAATCTAACTATAAAATACTTAAATAAGAACTACTAAAGTTCGTAAAAGAAAATTCATTCTAATTCAGTCCACGGGGACTCACGTGTAGTCTCAAGAGTGACTACTGGAACTATCGTGTAGGATTTTAGCCATATTTTAGTGTAGAAACATGTTTTACTTAATATAACCCAGTTTTCTCGCCATTTTACACTGTTTCTTGCGGGAAAAAAATTGCGTGACATTTGCCGAGACCCCCCACGTGTGACTGGGTGAGATTCGGCTAGACTCCCCCCACCCTCTAAAAGCCTCGCGTAATTAATGGACGCCCCCCTCACCCCCAAAAAAATTCTCCCATACACTGGCATCAGTCCAGAGATCGAACGTTCCCGGCGAAGGCATTCGAACCGAGCACCCGAAGTCCAACGCGCTGGACTCGTTTGAAATCTATACTAATAAAGGGACAAGTGGATGTCGAGAGATCACGTGACCGTAACTCATCCGGGCGGGCTACTCCTCGAAAAAAAATGGCCGACAAATGTACAGGAAAATCGGTGCATTTTTTTTCTCATGA
>CAJRAI020000294.1:15000-25000 GCA_907164885.2 Dolomedes plantarius
CTTCTAATAGTGTAGGGGTGCACTAAGAAAGATTTTTCAAAAATTCTTCTTAGATTTTTTTAAATTAAATTTTTAAGCTGTTTTTTAAACTTTTTTTACGTTTGCATGTAAAATAATAATTGGAGGGTTATAAAATTTATATCACGAGAAAGATCCTAAAAATTCCTTCAAAATGAAATCTTTTTCGAACCTTTACCTCGATTTTCTGATTTTTGGTGAATTTTTAAAGATTCATTTTTAGAATTTAATTTATTAAATGCCGATCACGTGACTTCTTTTTCTGTTACTTTCAATAAATTTATCGTCACGTGCATAAAAACTAAATAGACAAAAAATAATTTTTTCTCCTTGCTAATGCGGCAGGCGATTGGACATTATCCAAAAAAATATTAAAATACAGTAAAAGAAATGTTCTAGAAACTGTACTATACTAACTGTACTATATTCTTTAGTATTCTTTATATTAGATTCAATTTCAATATCTTCTTCTACATTATTTTGTCTATAAAAATATCCCTTACGATTTTTTTTATAAATACAGTCGAACCCCGTTATAACGAACTTCGAGGGACCAAAGCTTTTGTTCGCTTTATCCGGTGGTTCGCTCTATCCGAACCGTTAAGAAAAATGCCAGAGTTCACAAAATGTATAACTCATTAGTTGCAATGTGTATTCGAGAATGATGTATTAATAAAAATGATAAAATCTATTTAAAATGATCATTAATGAATTAAATCGACTAAAATCGATTACATTTAAACCGACACAATACCAATTAAATTACGTACAATAGGAAAACGGAGGGACCAAAATTTTCATTCGTTATATTTCGTTAGTTCGTTATATACCAGGTTCGCTATAACGGGGTTCGACTGTATATATATTTTACATCGATTATATACATTGATCGTCGTATTTATTATAAGGATATATATTGGCATCAATTGCATACATCGACCGATGTTTTTACTTTGAATGTACTCCGTAGCGAAGTGCGGGTTTTCAGCTAGTTTAATTCGTAATCATAATTACAACAAAAGTTGCGCACACGTTATTCTAATTACAAGTGGAACAGTGCTCTTAACAACTACGGGCTTATCGACGCCGTTGCTTTAAGGTTTTACGTTCCTTGAACAGAATGGCTCAAATGAACTGGATCCCTATCTCTTCGGGCTGATGACGTCACGCTCAAACGAGAACTAGAGTCGGTGGGAAGCCGAGGTCCGTTAACTTTGCGAACCTCGGGCTGCACGAAGACGAAAAGAGGTCGGTCTATTAGTAAAAAGATTCCAGATAATAATTAGACCAGGGAATAGTAATTAGTTTCGGTAGTTTTGTTCTGGTTAGGGAGAGGGATTGCGTTCGTTTTGCGAGATGTGAAATCTCAGTTTCGGCGGAAAGTAGAACCGGGGGTGGTGAACTCGAAACAGCCCGTCGAGGGGAACGAATTTGGATGTCTGGTGCGCGAAAGGCTGTTTTTGAAGAAAGAGAAACGCCCCACCGAAATATCTTATCAGTCGGTGTTCCGTGGATGGTCCGCTCGAATATTTCAAAAAGAAAGCGGTTCAGAATGCATTCGTCACCATTTGGCTGCCAAACACCCGAGTGAAGGGGAATCGACGAATGCAGAAGCAATTCGTGGGATGACAGATTAGACGGGCACTTCACGCCACAATCGGTTTCGATACCTCAGCCCTTTCGTCCACGAGTCTGTTTTCTGACTGACTTTCGATACAGTAGCTCGAAAGACACCCATCAGCCTGGGGTATACGGCAACAGATGCTTCGACGAGACAACGGGCGATTTGCCCTTTTTGCACATTTTGACATCTTACGCTATCCCCCCAAAAGCACGCAGCCCTCCGCTTAATCACTGCTACCCGACAGTAGAATATTCTGTTGAAAAGTACCGGTGACCAGACTTGATTTTCAAGGAATGCGAAGCACATCAATAAACACTACTAATATTGATATTCCTTCCATTATTTTGATAATCACCCGTACATGCACGCACGCACACACACACACACACACACACATATATATATATATATATATATATATATATATATATATATATATATATATATATATATATACATACACACACACACACACACACACACACACACACACACACACACATATATATATATACATATATATATATATATATATATATATATATATATATACACTCATGGACAAAAAAATTAGCGCACCAAGAAGGAGTGGTCAAAATGAAAGGAAATTTTACATACGTAATGACTACTTTGATATAAGTAAATGATAAGAAAATCAAAGAAAAAGGATAATTTATTTGAGAGAAAAAGGCAAAAGAACGGAGGAGTTAATACTCCGTTGGACCCCCTCTAGCGCGAATGCACGATGCGACACGATCGAGCATCGAGTCATACAAGTTGTGCATAAATATAATGTAATGTTAATGTATCACCATTAATACATGTATTTCTTAGCTGAAGTCTAAATTACATATGAAATGTTATATTAAGAAACATCTGAGTATTTAGTACTACTAAAAGCTGTACAGTAAAAATGTGAAATTGCGGAATGTTTGTTAAGCGAAATGAAAAAAAAAGTATAAATAACATAGAACAAAAAAGCACGTGAAATGTTGTATATAAATTTAGTGAGAATTTAGCTATATTTTTAATGTTCTGAGCTATTGAAAAATATAAAATAAACATTAGAGAGATGTAAAATGGTGGCGCCATCTCTTGATCTTGGAGAGAGAGTTATTAAGAGAGACAGTGCGTGGAGAATAATTTTATAAATGAATGAAAAGAGAGAAATGATATTGCGCATGTGCGTGGAGATGTTCTTTTAAAAGAGAAGAGAAGAGAAATGAAAGATGAGTAATAGTAGCCCAGCCACGCATGCGCATTCTTTGGAAACGTCCTACCGGCAGCTGTTTT
The DNA here is from genome assembly GCA_907164885.2 of Dolomedes plantarius. Classification (NCBI taxonomy): domain Eukaryota; kingdom Metazoa; phylum Arthropoda; class Arachnida; order Araneae; family Dolomedidae; genus Dolomedes; species Dolomedes plantarius. The sequence continues at coordinate 17,936 of CAJRAI020000294.1, forward strand.
AGGGCTGAAAGACATAGCGTATGTACGCATGTGCGTGGAGAAAATTGAAATGAAAACTGAGTAGTCTGAGTAGTAGTAGTAGTAGCAGTAGCCACGCATGCGCATTCTTAGGGAACATCGGACCGGCAGCCCTTTAGGCGGAAACGCGCACGAGTAGAGTAAATTGTACGCGGAAAGTGGCAACTCGACGGTTTGTTGTCATCCCAGCGTGGAGAAATACATTTCGTCCACGGGATTTAACGAAAGTTTCCACGAGAATACAGTCACGAGAATAAAAAGGGAATTTCGTCGAGAAGAGGAAAACTCCTATTTCTCCACGGCCAAAAAAGTGAATCGCTCGGACGCTGCTTTCTAAACTTGACAGCAATAGCCCGGCGATCACTCATTTAGCCAAAATTCATTTACAAAATTACAATACAATACAATACAATATGATACAACATACAATTTTCAGAGACGCACGAATGCTTAAGGGAACGGTGGACCTTTATTTCTCGTCGTTGTAATACTCATTGTGTTATTCTAAACATTTCTCTACATTATTAGTACCGAAATCATTTTTTTTTCGAGTAAAAATTCATTTACAAAATACTTCTACAAAGTAATTTATAATCGGTAATAAATATTAAATCTGTATTTCTCGAACCACATTTTTCGAGGTTTTTACAATTTTTAAATGCTGCTTCAAAATTCCTCAAATAGATAAGGAAGAATTCTGATGCCGTTTACAAAAAACTGGGTATGCATTTTACAATTCCACTTCGTCGAGGTAATTCAGTTTCATTTATAACTTTTCGAAAGACAAAATTTTCATCAAAATCGGGATGGAATTCAGAAAAAAAATTAACTATTCGAGGGAATTCGTACCCAGATTTGTATGTTATACAGTTTAAAGAGATCAAAATGCAAAATCGAGGAAATATCTCAAAAATTAAGTAGCAAATTTTAAAATCTTGTTTACAAATTTCAAAAATCTTAAAATTATAATGAGATTTCTTTTAAGGTATTCTATTTATTTATAGTTTTTATTGATAGAACGAGGGTATCGTATCGTTTCTATTCTCGTGCTGTTGATAAACAAACCTACGGATTTCTGACGAGAGTGACCGTTACTTTTTATATTTCTGCGACGGCGAAAAGTGGGGGGGCATTCTCATCGACTCTCCAGAGAAATGGTATGGGGGGTTTCTCTTTTTTTTTTTTTTTTGGGGGGGGGGGGGCTTTATTCTTCTTTTGCTCGAGGGAACTTTTCAAAAGGGATTGGTAGGTTTCAATAATTTTTTTTAAAATTTTTTTACTTTTTTTTTTTTTTTGTTGTTGTTGTTTGTGAGTGTGTGGGTGGGGTGGGGGGCAAATCTCGATTTAAGGGTCTTCCCAAGAAATGGTATTAGGGTTTCTTTTTTTTTGGGGGGGGGAGGGGGGGGGGCTTTATTCTTCTTTTGCTCGAGGGAACTTTTGCAAAGGGTAAAAATTAGGTTTCTATTTTTTTTATTTTTTTTATTTTTTTGTGGGGGGGGGGAGGAAGGGGGCAAATCTAGATTTAAGGGGAATGGTATTGGGGGGGGTTCCTTTTTTTTTTTGGGGGGGGGGAACTTTATTATTTTTTTTTTTTTTGCTCGAGGGAATTTTTGCAAACGGTAAAAATTAGGTTTCAATTTTTTTATTTATTTATTTTTTTTTTTTTGGGGGGGGGAGAGAAGGGGGCAAATCTAGATTTAAGGGGAATGGTATTGGGGGGGTTTCCTTTTTTTTTTTTGGGGGGGGGGGGGGGAACTTTATTTTTTTTTTTTGCTCGAGGGAATTTTTGAAAACGGTAAAAATTAGGTTTCAATTTTTTTATTTATTTATTTTTTTTTTTTGTGGGGGGGAGAGAAGGGGGCAAATCTAGATTTAAGGGGCTTCCCGAGAAATGGTATTTGGGGGGGTTCCTTTTTTTTTTTTTTGGGGGGGGGGGGAGCTTTATTCTTCTTTTGCTCGAGAGAACTTTTGCGAAGGGTAAAAATTAGGTTTCAATTTTTTTATTTATTTATTTATTTATTTTTTTTTTTTTTTGTGGGGGGGAGAGAAGGGGGCAAATCTAGATTTAAGGGGCTTCCCGAGAAATGGTATGGGGTTTCTTTTTACAGGACGGGGCTTTTTTTTGCTCCAGGGAACTTGCAAAGGTTTCAATTTTTTAAAATTTTTTTTATTATTTCTTTTTATATAATTATTTTTTTTTTGTCGGGGGGGGGGGGCAATTTTGAATTATTATTATTCTTACGACAGTGGGGAAATTGTTAGGGTTTTTTTATTTTTGCGTTGGAGCACTCAAAAACTCGTACCTTTTTAAAGGCGTACGTAGCAGAAATTTTGAATAATGATTCTTCTTATGCTAGAGTTAGGGGGTTTGGAGGGGAGGGGTCCTCCCCCCCCCCCCCAAAAAAAAAAAAAAATCAAGAAATTATAAAAATGATGTTAAAATAGATGTTGAGAGTGAAAATTTACATTTTTTTATTTTTATTAAAGAAATAAAAAATTGAGTTAAATAACGGAACGCGGTTTTTGGAACGGGAAATTCCGGAAATATGCATTTTTTAAACTGTACGACCACAGGAAAGCACATAAATACAAAAAATAAAAATTAATACTATAAATAGAAATTCGTTATGTGAGGGGGATAACAATTCATTTAAATAAATATAAAATTTTGTTAAATATATCACATTATATAATACATTAATATATATACATTATATTTTGGTATAATACATTTCGGTTAAATATATCAGAAAACAAAAAAAATGAAGTTAAGTAACACTTTCGGTTTAGGTTTTACCCATAAATAAGTTAATTTTAAAACCGAAAATTGACACTTTTCGAAACAGGAACCGCGTCTAATCGATCTTTTAGCGTAATGTTAAACAAAGCTTACGCCGACTAGACAAGGTTTTAAAGAATCGCACAAATATTCAAAAAATATCAGACTACAGAAGCCATGCTTGAAACGACCGCGGTATAAAAATCCGGTTTAAACACTCGTCTACCAGTAAAAATCGAAACGGAATCTTTCAATATAACAATACGTAAATTATATATAACAATAAATATATAATATAACGATATATATATAATTAAATAATACTATTAAAAATAAAGGAATACTTCGTTCGCTCGTTAGGCATAGCTGAACCGAAAGCAGAGATTATCGAAGAATTCATTTACATATGACGTTGTTGAAAGGCGATACACACAAATTGTTATCGAAAAAAATCAAAACCGAAAGCTAAATATATAAGAGTAAATACTACTCAGAGTCAGAACCGAAAGCAAAGATTCACCAAGTATCTATACATACATTACATAATAAATACAAAAATTCATAGTGTCATTTTTGATGTACGCTCTGTTTTGAAACCGAAAGCATAGATCAAGTTGTTGAAAGGGTGAAAAAGTTGAAATCGAAAAAAAAACATACCGAATATCTAGATATAAGGGGATTTAAGCTAAATATATAATATTTTACTCAGAGTTAGCTGAATCCTGAACCGAAAGCAGAGATCAAAGATAATTCGATCACGAAGTATCTATACGTACATTACATAACGTGCAAAAATTATGACATAATAGATACAAAAATTATTATACATAGAGTCATTTTTGCTGTTCTGAAACCGAAAGCAGAGAATTCATTTAGATATGACGTTTATTTTAGAATTTTAAAAATGCCATGTAGAATGCAATGAAATCGAGTCGATATCGAAAAGAAATCATGCACGAAACGACCAGAAAAATATCCAAAAACCAAACATTAAAAACATTTAACCAAACATTTTAAATAGAGGGAACGAATACTATATAATAACAAATTATATAGAAACTATTTACGTATCAAATAATAAATTAGGTATCGATAAAATTATTTGATTAAAAAATAGGCTCTATTAATTATCTGTAATGACTACTGTTCACAAACACGCCAGTCAGTAACGGCGTGATGAAAGAGAAACAGAAATTCATAAATTATAAATGAAATATGAGCAATTTTATAAACGCAATTTTATGAAGAAATATGCCAATAACGAAAGGAAAAATTATCGAAATTGACTTACCGTTCTCGATTAAAACGTCGCTTAATATACGCGAAGGACGACACGACACTGCACACGATCTGACTGAATTTCTTCTGTCCGCCCTCTGGCGGCAGAAAGATGAAAGTATCGCTCGGATAGGTTTAATATTCTTATAATCTTCTTTCGCATACCGGGAGCTCTTGGCCGAGGCGGGGCGCGCGCGTTAACTAATGTCACCTTTCTCTTTCCCTTAGGTTGCAGGTTCGGATCCCGGCCATGGGTGGGTGGGAGTGCCATTCGGTGAACCAGTTTAGGTTCGAGGGCGCATTCCATGGGGCAGTACCATGCACTTTCCCTGGGCTGGGCCCGGCTTTTCTTCTCCCAGGGCTGTCAGCCCGGGGGATCTGCGGAAGTACAAGTCCCCGTGGAATGGCCAGCTCAAGCCGGGTGGCCGGGTGGCCGTTTTGCTAAAAACTTCTTTTCCAAAAATTACTTATTAATTAATTTATGTTTCGGGAAGTGATACTATCTTTTCAACAATTCACTATATATTTTCACTTTCAGGCGCAACTTCAACTCTTTTTCAAGTAAACATTTCATTTTTAACACATCTTTACTTCAAAGAAATCATTTAGATTTACTAAACTAAATCTTTTAGTAAATTTCTCAGTACTTAATTTCAATTTAGTTTATTTTCAATCAACAATTTTAATAAACATTTCTGATTCGTGCGATAATTTCACATAAAGAAAATGACCGGTGAAATGTTTCCCAATATATCTTATAAAAATAGCTATTTTATTAAAAAATAAATAAGCTTAAATAATAATAATCTTATAAAACATCTTGTCTGCTTGGTGTCGCCATCTAGTGTTGTTTCCTTTACAAACGAATCTTTCAAACGAATGCACGAGAAATTGAAACCAACATCCACTTGGCGCAATTCATATATATTATAATATATAATATTTAATTATTTAATATATAATTATTTCGATTATTGAGATAAAATTATAAAGCGTACTCTCTGTTAGCTTAAACTCCCTTATTATCTTAGCCTGTAGATACTAGTCATGTTCATTTTTACTAAGTAGTTTAGTAAATATGAACATTTTTAATAAATATGAATCCTCTTTTACTAAATATGAACTCAAAATTGGAAAATAATGCATCATAAATTTCCGTCTGCTTGGTGTCGCCATCTAGTGTTGAGTTGAATGAATTTTTCAAACCAATTCTTCTAAACGAATGCATGAGAAATTGAAACTAATACCCACTGTTAACTATATATATATAATATTATAAGTACTCTCTGTTAGCGTCTTATCTTGCTATTGTTGCGAAGTTCAATCACAAGATCAATTTCAATTTAGTTTAATAAGAAATGTTTTCCCAAGGATTGATTTAAAAATATCTTATAAAAATAAGATATAAAACGTTTATAAACATTTCTCTCTTTTAAATTGGAATTGGATCCGAATTGCATTTCAAACACTGATATGTCATGTTTTTCTGATTTTTTTAAACGTATTCCTTCCTATTCCTTTTTTGTATAATATAATATAAGTCTTGTTTCGCTATCTAGTAATTAATCTGCTTGTTAAATCAGTAACTTGGCATAATTACTAACTTTCGCATGGTCAAAAACCCGTCAGAAAAAAAATCATACGACTTTAAAAAATTATACACAAATTTAAATGCGATTTGCTGCGTCGTGAAAGAAAATTCCTAAATTCGTAAGAATCGAAAACCGGTAGGAAATATATTTACGAGAGTCGATATTTCTAATTGTCGATAAACCATGACGTACAAGTTGAAAATACTGAAAACTTTTTTTTTTTCCAAAGTCGTTCTCGAAATATAAATATAATTTTCATTTTTTCGCCATTTTTTTGTTTTGTAATGAGATGCCATACAGTAACTGACGCTTGAGCAGAGAAATATTTCGATATTTTCAAATATCGATGCCGTCAGCTCAGTATTAAAATTAATTTTTTAAACCACTCGTGAAAATTTCATGAAAATTGAAATGTTTCATATCTCTTCTGACGAAACTACCGCGGGTTATTAACTTATCGTTGCTTGCCTCTTTTGTGTTATGTTTATGTACGTATTTTGGATGCATCTCAAAATTTCGACGCATTTTGATAATTTTCTGTTTACTGCTTGTCCGAGCGATACAGACTGGGCGTCTGAAATTTTTCGTTTTAACGTTTGTCCTCCAGTCGTCACACTCGGAAACTCGTTACTAATAAGTAATTCGTAGTAATTAATAAATAATTACACCAATTAATTGCCAAAATATTCACACTTTTCTTGTATTATGTTCTGGCCTCCTCGGGCATTCACAAGTTTTATTATGTTCGTTTTAGAAGATATTTGCAAAAATCATTGTCGAACGTTTCAGGACGAAATAAAGTTCAACAAAGACTTAATGAAATATAATTAAAAACAATTTTAAATAATTAATTCGGTGTTTAAAATTAAACTGGAGTAACTACTTCTGTATTGAAAATCTCTCGCTAATCATTTCCAGCACTCATGGTCGCATCTAAAAAACCGTTAAAAGTGAGTCACACACGTGCATCGGGGAACGATTTTCCGTTTCATGAATTTAAAAGCTGATGCCAAAATAAAAAGCCGTTAGAATCTTAAGCATAGAATAAAGCCGTTAGAATCTTAAGCATAGAATAAAGCCGTTAGAATCTTGCATTTTTAATTCTTTGCCTACGATCATGTAAAAAGAAGCAAATATTTCATTTCAGCTATTCATTTTGTAAAATTTTGTCGTTGCGATAAAGTTTCGATTCTAATTAAATTCGGAGTTTATTCCAAAAACACATGAATGGTTGGGAGATTTCGCGTGTTATAGTATCAGAAAACAACTCTTTGCGTTCGTCAAAAATTTTTGAAAGCGAACGCGTTTTCTTTATGACGTTTAAGGCTGCTGTCGACTGATTTGCTCACCTCGAATTTAAACGATGGAGAAAATGAGTGTCTGCGTTTTGCAGCTTCG
>CAJRAI020000294.1:30000-62500 GCA_907164885.2 Dolomedes plantarius
AGTTCTTTTAAAATTTTTTATATTAGTGGGTTTTGAAATCCTTCTTTTCAAATAAATTAAAATAGACTCGCAAGAATTATTAACTTATTGAAGAATCATACACACTTTATGGTGAAAAGAAAATATATTAAATAGAGAATAGACTTGGTATAATAACTGGTACATCTTTATTTTCACAAACACAAACACACACATATATATATAAATTAACAGGTATAAATATGTAAACGGCTACTTTTTAAAAAAATTTAAGCCAAAGTGTTCTAAAATTCTGAGATGGTTTTGTAAAAGGGAAATTCCATCCTAACGATGCACACTCGAATCATTTCAAATCCAAACACATACTAATGTCTTTCATTTTAAGGAACCGAGGGTACTCGGATCGAATCCCGAAAAGCGCCATTAAATACATCCTTTTCTAGACCGGGTACGGGCACTTTCAATCCGTAAACCTCAAGATCTCTGTATGAAGTCAGCGAAGGGTGGGAGGAGGTACGATGCATCTAGAGACCCTTTTTTGCTCAACATTCCAGAATATCATTCCCACTTCCCGACGAATCGAACTCTCTTTACAATTAACTTCCATGGCGACAGTGGGACTCGAACCCACGGACTCTGATACTAGCGATCTAGCCATTCGGCCATCGCCTGGCTTAAAATGCGTCAAGACAGGTGATATATTTAACTTTAAATGTGACTTTTATTATCACACATTCATTACGTATTCACATGGTTTTTGCCCCTTAAAGCGTTGTTTGGGAGAGGGTCCAGGACTATTTCCTTTTTCGAAAAGTGGTCCCTCATCAACTAAATGCTCAGATCCAGTTGATCGGGCCATAAATAATTTATATATTTTAAATAATAAATAGGATATTACGGAGTAGACACGAAAAAATTAAAGCCAAACGATATTTTAAATGCCACCACAATTCAAAAATAATAAAAAAAAAAGTGCCAGACGATAATTTTAATTATGAATTTATCTGAAAATATTTCAGAGTACGATGACTTACTGGTTTCTTAAAAATAAAGTTTTAATTTGTTTTCAAAATATTTCATGTAGTTTTGTTAAGAATAGATTATAGATCTTATTATTAAATAACCATTCTGAAATATTCATTTTAATTGATGGATAGACCCCTATTTCATTGAAAATAGTAAGTGTACGAACACTTTTGGGAGCCACCGTATGTCTTAGCTAAATTTTAGCTTTCTAAATTTTTTTTTGTTCAAATTGAAATCTTTCCGAGTGTAAGCTGCTGTTCTAATAAAAATATTTGTGAGCATCGTCTGATTCCAAAAACCCGAACTGAAAAAATTACGCCGTCATTCCGATTCAAATATTTCTCGCAGTTCCAAATCGTTAAGATTTGTCAGGTTGCGGCGCTTTCAAAACTATCTCGGCCGAGTTTGAAATATATCAACGGTTTTGCAACGGATTTTGTGTCACGTGACATCTCCTTTTATGCACGAATTTCAGAAAGACGGCGAGTTTTCAAATCTTTGGCAAAGATCCAAGAAATAATCCCCTCCGAGGCCTCGAAGATAGGGCACAGCCACCGGCATTCGACTCCTATATTTTGCTATTACGGTGTATGGCTGATAAGATGAAGCATTCATAAACATCAAATTGAAATCGCCTTTCACCTTCTGCTTTACGTCTCATACAACATTTTTCCTAAAGCAGAAAGCCTAAAGCGACATTAAAAAACTTTCACTTATCTGGCACCCTATCTATTTTAGTGTTGAGAAACATCATTAAAGAGATTTTGCACGTTAAAGAGCACACTTTTGGGGACCCCTAGCATAAGGGGGCCCTGCCGATGAACCTCATTTTTCTGTACCGTGGCTCCCAAAAGTGTTCGTACACTTGCGATTTTCAATGAAATAGGGGTCTATCCATCAATTAAAATGAATATTTAATAATAAGATCTATAATCTATTCTTAACAAAACTACGTGAAATATTTTAAAAACATAGTAAAACTTTATTTTTAAGAAACCAATAATCAAAAAGTAACGGAAACTTTATCTCACTAAAGTCATCGTACACTTGTAAAAAATCTCTACATATTCTAATTTTCCGTTAAATTAATATTTAGTAGGATATCCTTTAGCATCCACAACAGCTTTTAAACGCCTGGGAATAGTTCTTTTGTAATTTCTGCATCAATGTTCATCCATTCTTCCATCATAATTGTTTTTAGTTCGCTTTTCGTGTGAATGTCGTGTTTTCGTACTCGAACCTCCAATTCTCTCCAAATATGTTCTATTGGGTTTAAATCTGGCGATTGAGGTGGTGCGGACGTTGAGAGCCGTGTGCTTAGGATCGTTATCTTGACAAAAAACAAAGTTGTTTCCAATACCCAAATTTTGGGCTGATAATTGTCTCTTAAAATATTTATATAAACAGCATGATTCATTATGTCTTCAATAAATACCACATTATCTAGTCCTGCTGCTGACATGCACCCCCCCCCCCCCACACACACACACAAGGACCGTCATGCTCGACTGTTCCTACTAAGTTCCCCATTTTTTCTTCTCTCTACAATTATACGCCCATCGGATCCAAAAATGTTAAATTTTCTTTCATCGGTAAATAAGACATTATTCCAATACGTTTGGGGTTTATTTATCATTGATAGTGCAAAGGAAAGCCTAAGCTTTCTGTTTTTCTCACTCACAAAAAATGTTCTACGGGCAGAACGCCCATGTAATCCAGCTGCTCAGAGAACTCGTCGAACAGTTTCAGGTGAAATTGAAGTAGAAAATGTTTCATTAAATTCTGCAGAAACTTTTACAGCACTCAAACGTGGATTTTTCCCAAATTTACAAACTATAAACCTCTTATCACGTTTTGTTAACTTTGCGGGACGACCTTTTCTTACCTTTTTTTCGATCCAATTTTCTTCTATAAAGCGTTTTATCGCATATTGCACAGTAGAATGGGATAAATTAAGTAATTCCGAACTGATTTACCACTACTATGATGAAAAATAATCAATTTTCGAATGCTGTTTGTTGTTTCTTTACGACTACGAGCCATTTTTAAATAATAAATAGAATATTGCGGAGTAGGCACGAAAAAATTAAAGTGTAAGCCGCTGTTGTAATAAAAATATTTGTGAGCATCAGCAAGATGTAATGAAACATCTCGTCTGATTACAAAAACCCGAACTGAAAAAATTACGCCGTCATTCCGATTCAAATATTTCTCGCAGTTCCAAATCGTTAAGATTTGTCAGGTTGCGGCGCTTTCTGAAAGTGCATACGTAATCGACAAAACTATCCCGGCCGAAGTTTGAAATATATCAACGGCGGATATTACGTTTTTGGGTCACGTGACATCTCCTTTTCCGCGCGATTTTTCAAATCTTTGGCAAAGCTCCAATCGCACGAGAACTGCATCTAAAAATTGAACGCTCGCTTGTATTCTAGAAATAAATGTACTATATAGTTAACTGCAAAGAAAATTCAAAGCCTAGTTTCGGTTCTACGCAAAATAAAACTTATTAAGACATTGCTTTTCCCCTGTTTTCAAAAATGATTTATCATAAATTCTGACAAAAGAACAAGAATTTTTTCGATGTTATATAAATACGCATCTTTGTTTCGGAAATTTGAAATCGAGAACAAATTCTCGGCATCAAATTTTCATCATTAGAGTGTGTTTAAAAACAACCTTCCTCTTAAAGGGGGTCTTATTTATTTGTAAAACAACATGTAGATAGCATAATGTATCAGCATAGAGAGAATTTCCATTGATCATTTCCCTGTATGTGTTGTGTACCTCACCCAGTTCTGATAATATTTTGTTATATTCCTGCATTTATCATTCAAAGCAATAGGTCCCTATAAAAATGATAAATCCAAGTTCCACTGGATATAATACAGTTAAATGCATTGCATATATAAAGCTACAGCCTTCAGATTTTTAAAGTAGTTTTTCAAAAAATAAGGTGATCTCAGAAAAGAATTCCACATACTTAAAATATTGAAAAAAACATACTCAGTGCATTTTATAAACATCTTACACCTCTTTATCGAAGGACACGGAAAAAAATTCAGATTTCTAATAAAAAGAATTCCTAGCAAGCCAACCATGTAAAGTGACTTTTCCTACGACGCTTCGCTAGGCCTAAAAGTAGGCCTAGCGGAAACCAGCCGTGCATGCAGGAAAAGCTTGCATTGTAGGATGTTCAATTTAATATAGACATAATATATATTCATGTATTATGCTATATACAGAGGCTCTTTGCACATTTTTTAGACGATTTTGGTAAGCGGTAATAAAAAATCTTTTGCTGCAAAAGAAATAATTGCAATTGTACTATGTTTTTGAAAGTCAAAATTATTGTCTGTGGCTTGAAAGTTTTGTTTTTATTCAAAAAAACGTTTTTAACAAAGCAGTGATTCGAAGGCTACATTTATGCTCACTATCCTATATTTATGAAACACTTATCCAAAGAAAAAAGGAAAACAATTGTCAAAATAGATGAATCATGGGTGTATTTAAATGATTGTAACAAAAAAAAGAGCCATTTATTATCATAAAAGGGTTGAACAAAATTTAAGTACATGGTTCAAAGAATCGAAAGAAAGTTTTTCTGAGGGATTCGTGATTGTTGCTGGTTTTTCTTATAATGGCAAGTTAAAAATAAAGAGAGTGGAAAAAAATGTCAAGATTGACTCCAAATACTATCAGGAACATATTTTATCGCCAATTTTTCTGAATGAAATACCATCGCTTTACCCACAGTGCCATCAATCTGTGAGAATCCATCAGGACAAAGCTAGCAGTCACACATCAAAATCCACTGTAAATTTCCTAAAAGAAATGGAACAAAAAACTGGTATCAAAGCCATACCCTTCACTGATATCCCTACTAAATCTCCCGATGTATCACCTGTAGATTTTTGTGCTTTCGGACTTTTAAAATCTGCATTACCCAAACGTCGTCCCAAAACCCTTATGGGACTCTGGAAAGCTGTTCAGGAGGAATGGGATAGAATACCTCTTCTGACACTTCAAAAGGCATTATTATCCTGGAAATTGCAGTGTCGAAAGATAGTTCAGAATAAGGGATGTCAAATAGAACATTTAAAACACAAGAATTTTATGTAATTTAGTTTTGTGAATACAATATACATCGTCTAAAAAATGTGTGAACATCCTGTGTATATAGAGCCTCTGTATACAGCCTCAGTAAGAGCAAAATCCGGCAATAGTCTACCGTGCATAAAATAATCGACATGACATAACACAAAAGAGTATAGTAAAATATTATAATAAAAGAATTACGAAAAGTAAATGAACCAACTGATTGGGTACAAAGTTTGGTTATAGGTGCATGGATTCTTTAAAGCTAAAATTTTAACATGGAAATAATACATTTGTTTTTGCAATATTGATTCTTATGACCACTGATCACTATAAGCGGTGGTTACTGTATATATCTATTCAGGTGTACCTTCAATGATACAGAATGAAAAGGATTTCTAGGTAAGGAGTCTGAAATAGAAATCACGTAGCAGATGCCATATTGCGGGGGCATGAGCAAACGCAACTTCACATTCGGACACAAAAATGGTTTCAATCCAATTCAAAAAGCCACGGGATTCAGTATAATAATATACTCGCTTCAAGGAGTTGATGCTTTCGTCACACAGTCGAGGACTTGAATGTTCATATTTTATTTAAGGGGGCCCTACTAATCTGCTTTTTTGACTAAACCTAAACATAAATATTACACTATTAACATCGTTAATTGTTTCTTTGCTCAACAACATTCTTCAATAGCTAGCACATGGATTTCAAAGTATTTTTATTACCTATCATTCCGTCTTTTCTAATTTAAGAGAAAATACGGCTAGAAGAAAACTGCTCTTCAAAAATAAGTGCCTTTGCTCGAAATATAATGGCATTTTAACAGAAATTGTCTGACAAATTAAACTTATGACAGAACACAAACTGGTTTTATCAATTCTGACAAGGCACATGCAAATTCATATGTCACAATGCTGACACTTGTATTTCCATTCTGTCTTTTGGTAGTGATGTAACTCTCATGCTCTTACATTTACAAAACAAGGATAACATTTCATTTTTTCTCTTCTAAAGTGAAGAGAACTGATAAATACATCAAAATAAACATAAGATCTATATGAAATAAATTTGTATAAAATTTTCAACAAATAAGGCCTGCTAAAATATTAATTTTTTATTGAAATTTGTACTAAAAAGACTAACTTGTACTAAAAAGATTATCCCTCATTATAACACATTTAAAGATCTAGAAATCAATGATTTTGATTCATTTTAATTTTAGCAGGGAAATTTAACAGATTATTTCTATTTCAAGTGCCATCTTTCAGAGAACATTATCAAAGGTCTGTAATCTTTTCAAGACTCGTGAATTATTTTAAGAGAAGATGGGAAGTTTACCCAGTATGGAATGGTTTCATCTGATTTTAAATAAAAAATTAGCTTGACATTTCGACTGAATTATATTACAATTAAAATCATTTCGGCACTTCAGTAAACATTAACTATGCAATAATACGATTCAATTGAAATAATCAGCTGAGACACAATGTAAATAACTTCTGAAAAACAATTTCAATATCCTAAATTTTATTAAATTATAAGATTAAAAATCATAATAAAGTACATAAATTTCATAAGAAAGCTTTCAATTTTATTTTTAAAGGGCAAAATAAAGTGTAGGAAAACTGACTAACTTGTACTAAAAAGATTATCCCTCATTCTAACACAATTAAAGATCTAGAAATGAATGATTTTGATTCATTTTAATTTTAGCAGCACGAGATGTTGTTGGAAATTTAACAGATTATTTCTATTTCAAGTACCGTCTTTCAGAGAACATTATCAAAGGTCTGTAATCTTTTACAAGACTCGTGAATTATTTCAAGACACCCAGTATGGAATGGTTTCATCTGATTTTAAATAAAAAAATTAGCTTGACATTTTGTTTAAAAAGAATATGTAAGACATTAATAAACAATCACATTAATAAACACTATAACAAGTTTCTCCTCTTTTGATAACCTTTGTGAAGGGTAGAGGGATTTCTTAATGACAAGAACTGAAAGTTGCCAATCACAGCAATAACTTTTCACAGCATTTTTATGCCTATGTGTTTTAGTTTTAATAGAATTTCATACCTCAAAATTAAAAGTACATTTTCCATTAATATTAGCTTCCATTCCCCTTAGGCCCCAAACTTATCCAAGTCATGACACCCTAAAGAGAATTAGAATTTTTTCACTGCAAAATAGTCACATAGTATCTATCTGCGGTATATTATTATTATCATATATATTTCATATTTGTACGACTGAAGAAGAAATTAGAGAAGTAAGTGGTAAGAACATTAAAGAATTAAAACCCAGCTTTGGAAAAGATAAAAAGTTACAAAGGGAATGAGAAGCCTCATAGCTTTTAGAATTAAGAATGGGATACTCACTTTTTATAGATATCCAAAACTGTGTTAAATCCAAACAAGCGAATTTCGCTTTCAGGCTCTTGTCACTCGATATTATTCCTCTTGTGAAGTGAATTCTTTTGGAGCTTCAACTTCTCGGTTTGGTCGTCTTTGAAGTACTTTGCGAACCAGTCGGTTAGTTGTGAAAACTGTCAGCATGCCACTACAGACCACGTACTGCTGCAATGCAGAGGTCTTTTGGAGTTTTAATCCTTAGCAATAGGGGAATCACACTTTGGGAAGGCCATTTCATGCAGACAGATACTGAGAAACTTATACAAAGATTTGGGAGTCAATCGCATAGTCTGAAATAGAAATAAAATGTGAATACACACATGACAATTATTAACAGAGGAGAAGCATTTTAAAAACACAATCTGATTTCCTAAGGATTTTAATAGCATCAAAATGACAGTTATCAAGTTAGCAGTGATGAAGAAATCAACATCAATACTCATGCAGGCCTACAAAACTTTTGGAATTGATGCAAAAATGATATAGAATTGACAAAATTTTAAACACAAAACTCGGGGGAAATTCAGAAAATGCAACTGGGAATTATCAGATCTTAGTTTCTGTTATAATCGTGGTGCATGAAATTTTCATCATTAGAGTGTGTTTAAAAACAATCTTCCCCTTAAAGGGGTCTTATTTATTTGTAAAACAACATGTAGATAGCATAATGTATCAGCATAGAGAGAATTTCCATTGATCATTTTCCTGTATGTGCTGTGTACCTAACCCAGTTCTGATAATATTTAGTTATATTCCTGCATTTATCATTCAAAGCAATAGGTCCCTATAAAAATGATACAAGTAACACTGGATAGAGTTATGAATTATAATACAGTTGCATATATAAAGCTACAGCCTTCAGTTTTTTAAAGTAATTAGGGTGATCTCAGAAAAGAATTCCACATACTTAAAATATTGAACAAAACATACTCGGTGCATTTTATAAACATCTTACTCCTCTTTATCAAAGGACATGAAAAAAAATTCAGATTCCTAATAAAAAGAATTCCTAGCAAACCATCCCTGTAAAGTGACTTTTCCTACGACGCTTCGCTAGGCCTAAAAGTAGGCCTAGCGGAAACCAGCCGTGCATGCAGGAAAAGCTTGCATTGTAGGATGTTCAATTTAATATAAACATACTATATATTCATGTATTATGCTATATATATGCAGACCTGTCAACCTCAGTAAGAGCAAAATCCGGCAATCTTCTACCGTGCATAAAATAATCGACATGACATGACACAAAAGAGTACAGTAAAATATTATAATAAAAGAATTACGAAAAGTAAATGAACCAACTGATTGGGTACAAAGTTTGGTCATAGTAGAAAAACCAAACGGAAATTTGAGATTATGCCTAGACCCTAGAGATCTTAACAAAGTAATTAAAAGAGAACATTATCAAATTCCTTCTGCAGATGACATTATTAGTAGATTAGAAGGCAAGAAAATATTTTCTGTAGTAGATGCGAAAGATGGATTTTGGCATGTGCCATTAGATGAAGCTAGCTCTGAAATTTGCACTTTTAATACACCATTTGGAAGGTATAAATTCAATAAGATGCCGTTTGGAATAGCTTCTGCACCCGAAATATTTCAGAAAAGAAATCAAAAGCTTTTCGGTGATGTGGAGTTTATTTTCATGACATTATTATGGCAGGATATGGTGATGCAATCTTGTTTAAAGTTCTTGAAAGAGCTAGATCATTATATATAAAGTTTAATCCAGATAAATTGCAATATAGGGTATCAGAAGTAAAATATGTTGGTCAAATTATATCGAAATCGGGTATAAAACCTGATCCAGATCACATTGAGGCAATTGTTGAGATGCCAACACCCAAATCAAAAACTTGTTAGGTATGATAAATTTTCTTTTAAAATTCATTCCCAACGTATCTAAAGTTACTGCCCCATTAAGAGAAATCATTCATGAAAAAGTAGAATTTAATCGGGAAAGGAACAAGAAGTATCATTTGTAAACATTAAAGAATCATTAACTAAAGCTCCAATTTTAAAAGTTTTAAGTGCTAGTGATGAAATAGTGATACAGTTGAAAAGATGGGCTTGTTTAATCCAAAAAGGTCAACCTATGTCATTTGTTTCACGTAGCTTAATTAATAGTGAAAAGATAGAAAAGGAATTATTGGCAATTGTGTTTTCCTTTGAGAAATATCATAATTTTGTCATTGTGCAGAGTGACCATAGACCCTTAATAGCAATTGTCAAGAAACCTATGCATAAAATATCTTCTAGAATGCAGAGAATGATATTAAAGTATGATTTTGTAATAAATTATGTACCAGGTAATCAAATGTTTCTAGCTGATACTTTATCCTGTTAATGAAACTGAAATGCTAAACATTGTGCATACTATTTCAAAACATTTACGTATAGCCATTAATTAAATAGAGAAACTGAATTAGATCCAGAATTACAGATAGTTGTCAAAGAAGACATTGAATCTTACAAAAAGGTTGATAGTAGTGTAAAAACATATTATAAGATTAAAAATGATCTTTACATTAATGAAATGAATTATTATTTATTAATAGTTTGATGTTCATGAAGCTCATTTTGGGATAGAGAAATGTAAGAATAAGATCAAAGAGAAATAATGTATTGGCCAGGGATGAGAGAAAAGCAAATTGTAAAGAGCCATTGAAACCTCAAATAAGTTCCATGCAGACCTTTTGAAAAGGTAATGGACTTTGGTAATCTAATTGTAATGGATTATCACTCAAAATGTTTGGTAAAATACTAAGACCTAATATAAGAAAATACGTTAAAACAAATTATAGGTGATTACCAATGTGGTTTTAGGTCTACCATCGACCAAATACATACAGTGAAAAATATCTTTGAGAAGTTCAATGAATATAATATTGATCTGTTTGCTTTATTTGTCGATTTCAAACAGGCATTTGATAAAGTGGATAGATCGGAAAATTTAAATGAGCTAAAGATACCAATGAAATTAGTCAAACTAATCCCAATTACTCTGTAAAAATTATAGAGCCACAGTTTTAATTCAAAATGACTTCTCGGGGGTCTTTGGTATAATTGCAGGTGTTCGACATTATTGTTTAACTTAGTAAAACCACACAAATCTGACATTGAAAGATATTAATAACTCGAGAATATTTGAACGTAAAATTTTGAGACCAATTCGGGTAAATAGTAATCTATGGAGAATAAGAACTAATAAGGAAATAGAAGCACCCATAAAATGCAAAGACATGGTAAAATTTATTAAATGAAAAACGAATATCACATCGAGAGACAAACTGATAAGCGAGTGGCAAAATTCTTATACTGGAAGCCAATGTGCAACAGACCAAGGGGAAGACCATAAAAAAGATGGTTAGATGATTTGTTTTAATTGACCTAAAATGTCTGAAGATGACCAACTGGAATTTGAAGAGTGTTAGACAGAGTATTATGGAAAGGGATTGCCCATCACGGGCTTGAATTTTCAAATAAGAAGAAGATTTGTTGGATTCAACACACAAAATCAATTAAAATATAAACAATTTTAAATTATGATCTCGTATCCTAGTCTACATTAGTTCGTCTAATACATCATGATGCAACTAAAACTCTCTATAACATGATAGACTAGATTTAAATTAAATTAAATTGTTTTTTTCTTCTGATATTTGAAAACTGAGTACTCACATTCAGATTTCTGAGCAGATTGAGATGCTTGCTCTATGGGATAGTTGCTATGAAAAGAAAAGAAAAAAGAATTAATAAGATGCATCTTCATGCATCATTTTGAATAATAACGATCTTATTAAGAAACACAGAAATTCAAATACAATCAAGTTTTACATTATAGAGTTCTCTTACAGTACACTTTTTAAAAGAAATATGAGAGAGATTATTTTAATAGTCTTTTCTTAAATGGTAATTATTAACAAGTTGTCGAATTAGTGGTTCTAAGACAATATTAGGTAACTGAAATTAATAAAAATAGTACTCATTTGATTATCATGCAAAAAGGGAAATAAAGTATTTTCCCCCTCCTTATATAACTCATATACAAGCTCAAAAGTTAATGATAGACTCGGCAAAATATGATAAAAGTTTCATAAAGCAACACAAAATTCATTCATTAATAAGACAGAAAATTGAGTTTTTAAGAAAGAAAAAGATGTGAAATACAAAAAGTGGTTTCTGGAATCATTCTTGCAAAGGTGTAAAATAAAATAACTGTAGATGCAAACAACCGCAACTAAAGTTTAGTAACTAAATTAAAACGATTTATTTGGCGATCTCTAAACATCAATATACAACCATGGCAGATTCAAAGAAGAATCTACAACCTAATGCATATAGACCGGTGAAAATTACACTTTTAAGTACAGTTAATAAAATCCATGTTGACCATCATTGGTAAAAGTATATTCCATGCTACAAACAACTACGCGAATGATAAATGATTGCCTAAATTTTAGTCATTTTAGCAATGCTATAAGAAATACAAACTTTTATAGACGATTCTAACTAAAAGTTGTAAACAATAATCTTAAAAAACTAACCGATATTCTAAAATCGAATACATGCACATCAATTAGGACTCTGAGCATAAATATGAGGGGTTCACAACCACAGTGGACCGTATTTTTTAAAAATGGAGATGGTTCATGTTGGAGTCACTTAAAAACATGTTCTGTTCACTGCCATAGTGAATCAAGTGATTAATCCCAGAGATGGCCCCTGCAGCAACAGTGGGAAAAGAAAGTTCATGAATGCTTCACAGCCATATAGTCCATAGGACATTTTAACGTCCGGTACAGTTGAATAATAAATTTTGTTTTAGCAAAGTCGGGGCCGTGTTTGCACATGTTTAACCAAAGATGACGAAGCATACCCATGGGAACAAAATTAACATTTCTGATGTTGTTAAATCATTTCCTGCTTATCAAAGTCACTATTCCATGAAAGATAATTCTGAGAATCTTCATCATGATTAATATTCGAAAAATATATGACATGTATGCAGAGATAAGGATAAGGAAACAAAAATTTTCACAACAAAGTTCAATTTACATTTCAAGCTGCTGAAACTAGTCAATAGCACAGAAAATTCCTTCCCAATGATGCAGAATTTGGAGTGATTGAAGCAGCAAGAAAAAAACATTTACGTTCCGAGGGATTGGAAGGAAACTATAATAAATGCAAAGAGAAAAAATCCTAAATTTACAGTCATTCTGATTTCCTTTCTACAAGATCATTAGAAGATACCATCACAAAAATTCTTCCATGCAATAGAATGTTCATAGCCATGGCGAACAAAGTCCAAGTTTTTTGACTGAAAAACACAATACAGAACAGAAATATTTATTTCCTACTTATAGATGCAGGACAATTAAAAAATATACAGTTTTAACAATATAATGTCATTTAAAATTTAGACTTGTTTCACTAAGGTTCTGACCCCCTCATATACAACAATTCATTTTAAGCTTTCGAATTGCTTTCGCCACATGAAACAACTTATAAAAAGTAGTTCCTGACAAAAATATCCCATCACGAATCCCTTAGAGCATCACTTAAAAAGTGTTTGAAAAAATTGACTCGACATAATAATTAATAAATCAATAAGCAAGAGGTTTGTCAGCGAACAAAGCCGCCCGTAACAAAAGTACATTCAAGTATTTATATTAAATTTTTTACCTCTGCTGTTTCAAGATCCTTATCCAAATATTTGGGAGCATAGTCTGAAATAGAAATAAAATGTGAATACACACGTCACGATTATTAACAGAGAAGAAGCATTTTAAAAATAACAAGTGAAAAACTTAGATTTCAAATTAAATGAAATTTCCATAACTAATAATTTGGTCGAGGTGTCAAAATTAATTGGTTATATATAATCAAATATTTATTGTACACATCTCATTTGTACATTAAACAAGATATACATAGAATATACCTAGGGGCAGCAATCTAAACTTGGTGAGTTACCAGGTTTTAGCTTCTGCACCTGGGTCTAATCTTAAATATATACGGGAGTACTTGTAATTCAGAGGGTATTTCTTTCAGTTATATTCCAATTTAAATCTAAAAAATCAATCGTAATTTGACTTTCGTGCCAATTAACTCAGACGTCAAACAACATTTCATTTCATTTCACAGGAAAAAACATTTTCCAAAATTAAGTGGAAATGTACATTAATATTTCAGTTTATATAACTTGCATGTGTAGAACAAAACATGAGAAATTAATTATTCTAAACAAATTTTAGCTCTAAAAGGAACTGTCAGTTATTTCTTACACGAGTGAAATTGCATAAACAAATGTTGAAATTTTTATATTATATAATTTCTCATTACTAACCAGTAACAGTATAAATTTTATGGAGAGTCATTTGATGCTTTTGAAATAAGAAATATGCGTTTTTAATCATTTCATTTCATAGCATTAAATTTCTAAACACTTTTCATACACTTTATCATATTCAAAGAAGCACGTTTACAGCAATAAGTATGGAATGCCTTGGAGACCATTCTAGTCAAATTTTAATGATTTCTTGGTCTAATAAAAGGGTAAGACATGTAGAACAAACAGTTTCATCGTTTAATCGTATAAATCTCTTCAAAATGATTAATCTTTAACAGTTTAAAACAAGACTAAAAGTAACAAAGCAGAAATGGTGCCATGACAATGCTTTGATTAGCTTCAAAAAAAGTATATTTGGAGTAAATTCCAAACACACACATTAAAGTTCTCTAAAAATAATTAAGATTCAACAACAATGAAGCATTTCAGTATAAAAGAGAATTAAGGAATAGAGTTATAAGAGTCATAAATGTACCATGCTATATACACACACACATATATATATATATATATATATATGCAGACCTGCCAACTTCAGTAAGAGCAAAATCCTGCAATATTCAACAGTGCATAAAATAATCGACATAACACAAAAGATTATAGTATAATAAAAGAATTATAATGTATACTTAACAGATGCTTGCTCTCTAAATTATAATGGAGATGGTTGCGTGTAAGAAACTATGAAAATAAAAGGAAAAAGAATTAATAAGATGCATCTTCATGTATAACTGTGACATACATGATCTTATTAAGAAATACAATCAAATTTTACATTACAGAGTTAACTTACAATACACTTTTAAAAAGAATTTTGAGAGAGATTATGTTATAA
This sequence comes from Dolomedes plantarius, assembly GCA_907164885.2. Classification (NCBI taxonomy): domain Eukaryota; kingdom Metazoa; phylum Arthropoda; class Arachnida; order Araneae; family Dolomedidae; genus Dolomedes; species Dolomedes plantarius. The sequence continues at coordinate 44,710 of CAJRAI020000294.1, forward strand.
AAGACTTTTCTTAAATGGTAGTTATCAACAAGTCGACTAAATGGTCTGTACTTTTAAGACAACTGAAATTAATAAAAATAGTACTCATTCGATTATCATGCAAAAAGGGAAATAAAGTATTTTCTTTTATATAACCAGAGAAAAATACTCATATGTAAGCTCAAAAGTTAATGACAGCCTCGGCAATTTATGATACATAAAGCAACACAAGAGAATACTTTGAAATAATATTAATTAAGGCAGTCACTTCAGTACGGATTAAATAGGATATAACTTTATTACGATTTACTTCTAATTTCATAAATAGAAGTATTTTAGACAACAAACATCCATCATTCATTAATGAGACAGAGAATTCAGTTAACACACAATCTTCTAAAAGCACGTTAAAGTGGAGCAAAATATTTCCAATCTGTGAGATATAACAACAATAATAACACATTTTTGTTTGAATTTTTGAACAAAAGTAAATAAATTTCATTTTGTGTTTAAAGTTTTGTTAAAGAAATAAAACATTCTTGAAATTTGAGATAGTTTTATAATTTGTGTTTTGAAAGAGAAAATTGTTTAACTTAAAATTTTGTTACGAGTGCTTAAAAAAAAGAAAAAAAATTTTTTTTATTCATAATTATATATATATAAAATTAAGTACTATTTTATATTAGAATAATGTTTTATATTATTTTTTATATAATGTGTAATATGTATTGGTGTTTTAGTTGTATTAAATCTGAAAATATTTATCATCAGCAATAAGTTGACAATTTTGAAAATATCGGATATATATGTCTAAATAATCGGATATATAAATCAAAATATCGGATATTTTCCAAAATATCATGATATTTACGAACCCTGTTCAGTTTGGATTAACCTTTAACATCGTTATAGCTTTCTATGATTTAGAAACGAAACTGTGACAGCATTTATCATTATAGATATAATTGGAACTTCAAAACATAACTACAGATTTTTATAAAAATTGTTTCCATGTAAGTAAACAAGTGAATGCGAAAACCACAATAGTTTAAATAACAATTAATAATAAAACATCCTTACTTAATTTCCTCGTAGTCTTGAATCCACACCGTTTAAAATCCAAACAGTTAAACGCGAGTTCTGATGGTCACAGTTAAAGCTGTCGATTAAGGTTAACAGTTAAGTTAATTCACTACAGTTTTCATGAGTAGACCAAAAATTTAAATATGTTATGAAACTAATTTCTAAAACTTTAATGCAGCTAATAATAAATAAATGCAGCTAAATCTCTCTAAATAATAAAATGTCGTACGGGTTTTTTTTTTCTATAGATATGGAGGTTAGATCATTCAACCTATCTCGAGTCGGAAGCTAATGTTACAGGATTTTTAATTGGCATACGAAATTTATTCCTCGTGTCAAATGAAGCAGTTTAACAAAAATAAAAATCCACATTCGCTTCCAACGGTATGTTTCCATGATATATCGTAATAAACTATTAAATTCCCCATTCATACCTTCTCGTTGTTCTTGAAACATTTGTGCAGGATAGCTCGTTTGGGGTGGAATTATATAGGGCTCCAGAACAGATCTGCATGTTCGAATCGGAAACATGAAATAGGAACCACATTTATCGGAACATCATTCTGAAACAACATGTACGTTTGTTTAGGGGTGCCATGGGCGCAGAATTTGTGTTTATGGATGACAACGCCCGTCCTCACCGAGCAAATATCGTAAACGAATGCCTTCAACCTGAGAATATCACCAGTATGGAATGGCCAGCATTCACACCTGACTTGAATCCGATAGAGCATGCGTGGGACATGCCTGGCCGACGAGTTGCAGCCCGTCAACCACCTTCCACATGTGTATCGGAACTTTTGAGTGCATTGCTTGCTGAGCGGAGGAATCTTCCCCAAGATCAGCTCGATAATTTGATACTCAGCATGCCTAGGCGTTGTACGGACTTCATTTCATCGCATGAGAGACATGCAATGTATTGACCATCATACCAAACATGTAATATTAAGTTTTTGTAAAGGAGATATTTTTTACAATTGCTCCAGGTAGCCAAAATCGTAGTTTTTATGAATGGTATCATACATACTCCATCTTTTTCGTTCTGTATCTTTTGTTTAATAAGGGTAGATTTTTACAGGTACGTAAAGGGAACGTGACGGGAACGAGCCGAGCCCGAGCGCCGGATGCATATGTTTATACAGAGACGGGAGTAGAAAGTGGCGGGAACGTGTTTCATTAGTTGTGAAAGATTTGTAACGTCATGGCTCTGTTTCATTTTTCAGTTAAAGATTATCACACTTTTGTTAGAGGAGGAGGAAGAGGAGAGCCAGGTCCGTGCTTAGGGATTGGTTAAAAAAACATGATTTATCTTCAATTCAGTTATAGTAAACCCTTGATTATCAATCCTTTTTTCAATATCAGTTTCTACTATCTGTCAGTCACTACATACAGTCATTTGAAGAATTATATCTTGAATAGCCACTTTTTACTTTCTGCCATGAACGAGAGACGGCCGAGCAGTGAACGACTTCATGCTCCGAATCGTTGGCCGAGAATCGGACGTGTCACGGCGCAGTATAAACAGTTCCATTGAAAAACAGGGAGGAAATGATTACGACGACTCGTCGGATCGTTCCCGTTGCGTTCCCTTCACGTGCCTGTATAAATCGACCCCAAATGGGCTTTATGAATAAGTCCCGTTTGTTTTGTTTCTGAACCTTTATTTGCCGGAGCTGATATTATCCTTAATTTATGGACACGAGTGTATATATATGTACACTGAAGAGACACAAAAATTGGTACGGGCGTGCGTATGCAAATAACGGAGATATGAAACCGATCAGCGTAGCGCAATGCAATCGGCATCGCCAATGTGAGCAACAGGTGTCTGGCGAAGCTGTTAGATCGGTTCCTGTCGCTACAATGTTTGGTCATCAAGGTTTATGTGACTTTGAACGTGGCGTTATAGTCGGCACACGAGAGATAGGAACGTAGCATCTCCGAGGTAGCGATGCAATTTGGATTTTCGCGCACGACCATTTCACGATTGTACCGTGACTATCCGGTAAAACATCGAATCTCCGACAGCGGTGGCTCGCCTGGGCCCGCCAACACCTCCATGGGACTCTTGATGACTGGAAAAACGTTGCCCGGTCTGACGAGTCTCGTTTCCAATTGTATCGGGCGTATGGACGTGCCAGGGTATGGACGCAACCTCGTGAATCTGTGGACCGTACATGTCGACCTGGGACATAACAAATTATATTCAAATTTATATACTTTAAAAAAAAATTACGTCTTTCTTATGTTTTTAAAAATAAATAAACATTTTCCTCAAAATGTCCGTCGTTCAAATAAGTATACTGTGTCTAATAGTCGCAGGGCCGCCCTGAGACTTTACGGGGCCTGGGGCAAACTTCTGTTGGGGGGCCCGAAGAAATCTGATTAATTTTTTTTTAATTTAAATAATTTTTTTTAAATTTTTTTGGGGGGCCCCTTTTTTCAGGAGATTATTTTGAATTTTGACGTACGGTACAAGTTTCAGAATTTTCTTTCTGGCGAAATCTAATAAATAAATTTTTAAAAATTATTTGGGGGCCCCTCCGGCAGTTGGGGGCCTGGGGCAAAGTGCGCCAGTTGCCCCCCCCCCCCTCTTGGCGGCCCTGAATAGTCGTATACATCAATTACTTACGAGTCTCTCCTAAAAGTTGTAAAGGCGCCTTTTTTAAAACTTGACCCCTGTAAAGATTGTTTTGCTACAACGCTAGTTAGGCTTAGCTGTTGAATCGCAACCCTCATAATGTCTGTGCTGATCCAAGTTTTAAACAACACTCCTATTGTATTGTATCCTGTGTATTTTGGTGAGTTTCGTAGCATGCTATCGACTGATTGTATTTTTTCGCTAAACTGATTGTATTTTTTGTGGAAATTTTGATATTTAGATTATGGCCCGTTTCGTCGCCGCGATTTCGAAATGGCGCAACGCATGTGTAGAATTGCAACCGTGTTTGAAAGAAAACGAAACGTATAGAAGAGTAAGATTTTGATTAGGCGTCAGAATGGCCCCCTACCGTAGTTTTAGTTTTTAATATCGTTACATGTGGAGCAGGTCACGCTGAAATAATTACTTTCGATTCGAATCACTTTCGATTCGCGAGTTTCAAAATCTCACGACACCCGCTGGGGACGTTATTCATGTACTGTTCCGGATATATTCTAATCCGTTAAAGTATGGACGTCGTGCTATCAGAAGAATCAATGGCATACCATCACTGGCATTTCCCGTTAGGTAAATGACGTTTTCAAAGTGAGGGCGCCATTTTAATAGACTCCGAGTACCGAATTCTTAGAAATTACCTTAGTGATAGAATAGTGGGCGAATATGTATGGATGTAATTTTCAAAATTTATCTTTCTTTTCTAATAAATGAAACATTTTGAAATCAAGAACTTATTTTTCAACGAAAAATGGCGTTATTCCGTGAAGCAGACTAATTCCGAAACAGATATATATTCATTACTCGGTAATCCGTGTGAAAATAGGTTTAAGCTAGGCCTAAAATTTGCAGACCCGTTGTATGAAAAGTCGCTATACAGGGGCTCAAGTCCGATTCTTGACTATATATACCATGTATGCCAACTCGGCATGCCCCCCCCCCCCTTCCCTAAAACTGATGTGGGCGTAACATTTCCAAAATTGGCACGCAGAAAAAAATAATCATGAATCATTGTTAAAAAACCATTTTACCAAGAATTGGCTATTTGAAGCATAGAACGTTATCAAATAACAAAAAACTATACAACATATTAACTTCATCATTAAAACACCCATACGATGCAACCAGAAAAACTTAATCCCTTATATACACTATAACAGGGGTGTCAAACTCGCGGCCCACGAAGAACATTTTTGCGGCCTGGCCAATATAATATATAATAAAATAACTGACGCAGAATTATAAGATAGGAAGAATTCGCTAAATGTTTTCTTAATTATACTCATTTTTTGCTATTATTAAACAAAATGCGTATATTTATGTTGAATATACTGTAATAAAGTAAATAAACCTACGTTTCTATTAATATTGATTTTTTTGCGGCCCACCTATAGCCTTGGGCCAAACAAACTTAAACCTTGTTTGTTTGGCCCAAGGTAGCCTTTGAGTTTGACACCCCTGCACTATAACATACGTATGATGATACATATATAACTACACATATGATGAACCTATCAATCAAATTTGAAAGGATATATAAAAAATTGCTATTAAAAACGGTAACATTGAAAAAAATGCGAATTGGGAATTTTTTGTTTTAAAATAAAAATTGTGGGGTCCCTAGGCCCGGGCCTAATGGAAAATCAGGGCCTGCAGGGGCGGTTTGCTAGGAATTCTTTGATATCTCTGACGTGCCCACTGCAAACGTTCCCGGTTAGATATTGTTGTCAAAGTCTATGAACCACAGACGGACTCACATTTAGCCATCTGGCCACTGCTGCCTGACTTTGTCCTTGTTACAATATATATATATTGTTATACAATATATATTGTTATATATATTGTTATATATATATATCCCACCGAATCTAAAAAGAAACCCGACGTGGTGCCACAAGGCTACCTTCGACCCTAGTCCTTTTATGAAATGTATTTCATATTCAAGATTCCTAGACAAACACTCCAGTAATGGCTTTTAAGAGAACTCTCTTTACAATTAACATCCATGCCGACAGTGGGACTCGAACCCACGGACTCTGATACTAGCCATCTAACCATTCGGCCATCGCCTGGCACTTCTGCGTACTTCTAAGAACAGGAGAATCCGTTTATCGTGGTGCAGAGATTGGAGTATGGATCAATGGGCGACCGTTCTCTTCACTGATGAGTACCGGTTCAGCCAAAACACCGATTCTCGCCGTACGCTCATATGGAGAGAACCAGGGACCCGCTACTTACCCTCCAATGTCCGCGAAATCGACCATTATGGCGGAGGGGGTTTAATGGATGGCCGCTCACCTCTCCATGTCTTTTAAAGAGGCACTGTGACTGGTGTGAGGTCTTGGAGCCCTATGTTCGCCTTTTCAGGGGTGCAGTTGGCACCGAGTTCATTTTAACGCGAGGTTACATAGAGCTCTTCTGGTCGACGAATTTCTAGAGAGTGAGGATATTCGCCGGATGGATTGGCCAGCCAGATCTCCAGACCTTAACCCTATATAGCATGTCTGGGACGCTTTGGGGAGGGCAACTCGCAAACCCCCTCCGAGAACCATCCAGGGAATGATAAACTGCCTTATTTTCCAGTATGAAATCACGCTGCTGTACCTGTATATCTGTAAGAGGGGATCATACTCCCCATTAACCCATTTTTTTGTTTATTCTGTAACCGCTGTTTCATGCCTTCGGACTCCAACGAGTGTTACGCACGATCATGCGTGTGTATTACTATTATTTGTTTTGTAATGTATCAATGTATGTACGTATCAAAATTAAAGCCAAACGATATTTTAAATGCCACCACAATTCAAAAATAATAAAAAAAAAAAAGTGCCAGACGATAATTTTAATTATGAATTTATCCGAAAATATTTCAGAGTACGATGACTTACTGGTTTCTTAAAAATAAAGTTTTAGTATGTTTTCAAAATATTTCATGTAGTTTTGTTAAGAATAGATTATAGATCTTATTATTAAATACCCATTCTGAAATATTCATTTTAATTGATGGATAGACCCTTATTTCATTGAAAATCGTAAGTGTACGAACACTTTTGGGACCCACTGTATGTCTTAGCTAAATTTTAGCTTTCTTAATTTTTTTTTGTTCAAATTGAAATCTTTCCGAGTGTAAGCCGCTGTTGTAATAAAAATATTTGTGAGCATCAGCAAGATGTAATGAAACATCTTGTCGTATTACAAAAACCTGAAGTGAAAAAATTACGCCGTCATTCCGATTCAAATATTTCTCGCAGTTCGAAATCGTTAAGATTTGTCAGGTTTCAGCGCTTTCACTATCCCGGCCGAGTTTGAAATATATCAACGGCGGATATTGGTCACGTGACATCTCCTTTTCCGCGCGAATTTTCAAATCTTTGGCAAAGCTCCAATCGCACGTGAACTGCATGTAAAAATTGAACGCTCGCTTGTATTCTAGAAATAAATGTACTATATAGTTAACTGCAAAGAAAATTCAAAGCCTAGTTTCGGTTCTACTCAAAATAAAACTTATTAAGACATTGCTTTTCCCCTGTTTTCAAAAATGATTTATCATAAATTCTGATAGAACAAGAACAAGAATTTTTTCGATGTTATATAAATACGCATATTTGTTTCGGGCATTTGAAATCGAGAACAAATTATCGGCATCAAATTTTCATCATTAGAGTGTGTTTAAAAACAACCTTCCTCTTAAAGGGGTCTTATTTATTTCTAAAACAACATGTAGATAGCATAATGTATCAGCATAGAGAGAATTTCCATTGATCATTTCCCTGTATGTGCTGTGTACCTCACCCAGTTCTGATAATATTTAGTTATATTCCTGCAATTATCATTCAAAGCAATAGATCCCTATAAAAATGATAAATCCAAGTTCCACTGGATAGAGTTATGAATTATAATACAGTTGCATATATAAAGCCTTCAGATTTTTAAAGTAATTTTTTCAAAAAATAAGGTGATCTCAGAAAATAATTCCACATACTTAAAATATTGAACAAAACATACTCAGTGCATTTTATAAACATCTTACATCTCTTTGTCAAAGGACATGAAAAAAAATTCAGATTTCTAATAAAAAGAATTCCTAGCAAGCCAACCCTGTAAAGTGACTTTTCCTACGACGCTTCGCTAGGCCTAAAAGTAGGCCTAGCGGAAACCAGCCGTGCATGCAGGAAAAGCTTGCATTGTAGGATGTTCAATTTAATATAAACATACTATATATTCATGTATTATGCTATATACAGAGGCTCTTCGCACATTTTTTTAGACGATTTTGGTAAGCGGTAATAAAAAATCTTTTGCTGCAAAAGAAATAATTGCAATTGTACTATGTTTTTAAAAGTCAAAATTATTATCTGCGGCTTGAAAGTTTTGTTTTTATTCAAAAAAACGTTTTTAACAAAGCAGTGATTCGAAGGCTACATTTATGCTCACTATCCTATATTTATGAAACACTTATCCAAAGAAAAATGGAAAACAATTGTCACAATAGATGAATCATGGGCGTATTTAACGCTTTACCCACAGTGCCATCAATCTGGGAGACTCCATCGGGACAAAGCTAGCAGTCACACATCAAAATCCACTGTAAATATCCTAAAAGAAATGGAACAAAAAACTGGTATCAAGGCTGAAAAACCCTTCACTGATATCCCTACTAAATCTCCCGACGTATCACCTACGGATTTGTGTGCTTTTAAAATCTGCATTATCCAAACGTCGTCCCAAAACCCTTACGGGACTCTGGAAAGCTGTTCAGGAGAATTGGGATAGAATACCTCTTCTGACACTTCAAAAGGCATTATTATCCTGGAAATTGCGGTGTCGAAAGATAGTTCAGAATAAGGGATGTCGAATAGAACATTTAAAACGCAAGAATTTTATGTAATTTAGTTTTGTGAATACAATATACATCGTCTAAAAAAGGTGTGAACAGCCTCTGTATAACAGTACCGAAAAAGCCTGCGTACATCAATATGTTGTGCGGAACTGAATCAAATGTCGGGGGGCTTCATTTGCAAGTGCAGGGTCATCAGATCTGAGAAATAACCGAAAGATTGCGAGTTCGGTTTTGTCGAATTGTTGTTTCAAAGAAGTATCGTGTGATAATGCCACGAAAATATCTTGTTCGATTGTTAATGTCAATAGTTTCGCGAACCACAGTTTAAGAATCAATGGCTTAAGAATCAACAGTTTAAGAATCTATGGCTTAGTCATTGATATGACCGAGGACAAAAAAACGGTAAAACATTGAGTGTGAAACTTAAGTATCGATTTCATGATATCTGAATTGAAAAGATGCGAATCTGTTCAATAAATTGAATTGCATAGTTCTAACTGATTAGCCCTATGGTCAGTGGCGTAGCTAGAGGGGTGCGGTGCGCACCGGGAGGCACATACTTTGGGGCGGCATATTTTTTATTTAGTATTAGTTGTAAAAAACCACTTGTTCAATTCATAAGTTTACTATTCGATTTCTACGAATTATGAATTACTATATGATTTCGAATATTTTTCCTCATCGTCAAGTCAATGTAGGGTTAAAAATATTATCTCTAAAATTTTTTCTCTGATACAGATTTACAGGACAAAAATTTTGCTCGGATACCAATTGATTGACTTAGAAAGGGCGGCAAATTGGAGACCGCCCCGGGCGGCAAAAGTTCTAGCTACGCCACTGCCTATGGTTTCGCTTGCGTCCCGAAAGGGTACCATGCTGTAAAAAAAATTTGCTTGATTAATTTTTATTTAAGACTAGTTAATACTAGTATTTAAGACTATTAAGAACGTAGTCTAGAATCACAGTGAGAAAATCGAACAATAAAATACTTAAATAAGAACTACTATAGTTCGTAAAAGAAAATTCATTCTAATTCAGTCCACGGGGACTGATGTGTGGTCTCAAGAGTGACTACTGGAACTATTGGGGAGGATTTAGCCAGATTTTAGTGTAGAAACATGTTTTACTTAATATAACCCAGTTTTCTCGCAATTTTACTGTTTCTTGCGGGAAAAAAAAATCGCGTGATATTTGCCGAGACCCCCCCTCTCCCCCACGTGAGACTGGGTGAGATTCAGCTAGACTCCCACCCACCCACCCACCCCAAAAAAAAAGCCTCGCGTAATTAATGGACGCCCCCTAAGTGTACGTACAACCACCGACATGTTACATTTTGAGGAGACGCCATTGTTCTGTGCGAGTGATTTAGGACGACGCCCTCTTTTTCAGGTGTACCTCAGCACCCGCAGAGGAGCCTGGGTGATCCACAGGGTCGGGCCCCGGGGCAGGCCCTTCGACATCTTCATGATGAAACGCTTCTGGAACGTCTTCTTCAACTACTTGCCCTACCCCGTCACATGCGCCATAGCCGAGAACCACATCAACGGCCGCTTCGACCACGAGCTCTACAACATGAAACCGGACCACCGCATTCTCGGACAACACCCGATGGTCAACGACGGACTGCCCAACAGAATACTCAGCGGGACGGTGCAAGTCAAAGGTAAGTCCTAGTTTTGTGTGCATTGCCGTTATTCGAGATGTTCACCGCAGGTACAATCCGCCATCTCCTACCCATGAACCAGCCTCATGCACTCTATACGACTAGTTTAAGGAAACAAATAAATCGGGAACAAGAAATCATGTCCCGTGCTTTCTGTATAACAGATAAATTGACTCCCGCTCTGGTATTTCAAATTCCTGGTCGGCAATGAGTTTAAAAGGCTGACTTGTTCCAGTTAACCTTAAACCGCAATTGATGGGAATATTTCGCTTAAAGATATTTAGCAGTTTTCAGACACTAGGTATGGAAGGTTGTAAGTATTTCTGCTGTTTTCAAGCATTGCCACGTCGTCTAATTTCTTTTTAATAATGGTCCTACACAGCGAGTCCCTTTTATTCTCTCGATTAGATTGCAAAACTTGTGACATCATAAGTAGGTAGGCTATTCTCTGAGGCTTTACTAAATTCATGGCCGAGAAAGATGGTCCTAATTGTAAATGATAAGCCAACTTTAAAACAAACTTATTTACAAAGAAATTTAACATTCAACAAGTAAAGCATAATTAAATGACTTTATCTTAAGTGCAGATTTAGCCGTATGCTCCGAGACCAGGGTAGTCTCACAACAGGAGCTTAAAAAACGTCTGCCTAGCCGGCCGTTACATGAGGGATCTCCCGAAAATGAGTCTCGCATATATACCATGCTTGAAGCCTTCGCGGCTGGCGTGGCGTCTTCTTAGAAATTGTTTTCCAGAGCGGGTGACGGTTCTTAACGACGAACATTCCCGCAAACTTTATTACGCGATAGTGTCAAACTCGCATTGAGCTATTGCTAAGACAGTTTTAGGGTCAGATGGGAGACGCTTCTGTTTTTCCAACCAGATTTTCCCACAGCTTGCTTGCGAAAACGATATGCCTGGACTTAACTTTCAGGCCAAAAATTCTGGCGGCATTTGTCGGTATCGTTTTTTAATCCGCCCGGAATCCACACACGTGTTCCAAAAACGATGGGAACTCGAAAATGATATTCCGATGAGTTCGCAGCTGTGTTCGTGCACCCTGTGAGGTCCTGGGGGAAAAAATAACCCCCTGTTTTCATTACGCTACACCATTTTAACCTGCGGTTCCCGAAAACCAACTCGAAAGAATTCTTTTGGGCGGAAGAGATGGACGTGGTAAAATATAACAAAATTCCTCGTGTGTCGGGCACATAGAAACGAATTGATTCCTCGTAAAACTTTCACTCCTGAGCCATATGGCACTAGACCTAGACGAAGACCAGGACTTGTATGGTATGACAAGGGGGCGTCCAATTATTACGGGAGGCTTTTAGGGGGGGGGGGACGGAGTCGAGCCGAATCTCACCCAGTCTCACGTGGGGAGAGGGGGGGGGGTCTCGGCAAATATCACGTAATTTTTTTTCCCGCAAGAAACGGTGTAAAATTGCGAGAAAACTGGGTTATATTAAGTAAAACATGTTTCTACACTTAAAATATGGCTAAAATCCTGCACGATAGTTCCAGTAGTCACTCTCGAGACCACACGCGAGTCCCCGTGGACTGAATTAGAACGAATATTCTTTTACGAATTTTAGTGGTTCCTATTTAAGTTGTTTAGTGGTTTCCTATTTTAGTTGATTAGTGGTTCCTATTTAAGTATTTTATTGTTGGATTTTCTCACTGTGATTCTAGACTACGCTCTTAGTAGTCTTAAATACTAGTCTTAACTAGAAATAATTAAGCAAATTATGTCTTTTCTAAATAAATCCAACGCAATCGAGCACAGATTAACGTATTGACACTAAAAATACGCAATTTGAAAAATCTCACGACATCTCACCAGGGGGAGAGGGGGTCCGAAAAATCTCCTCGCGTAATTAATGGACGCCCCCCCCAAAGATTTTCGTCATCCATATAAACTCTTTTCCAAACAGAATGTGATTGTTGCAGGTGACGTGAAGCAGTTGACGGCGAAAGGCGTGATCTTCGAAGGTGAGGAGGAGGAGGTTGCCGTGGACGAGGTGGTGCTGGCCACTGGCTACAAGATCCACTTCCCCTACATCAGCAAAGACATCGTCTGGGTGGAGGACAACAAGGTGGAGCTCTTCAAGTTCGCCTTCCCGCCCAAGCTGCGGCACCAGAGCCTCGTGCTGATCGGATTGGGCCAGCCTGTCGGGCCCCTCATGCCCATCTCCGAACTGCAGTCCAGGGTGTACGCCTTGCACATGAGCGGTCAGTCTTTTCACTCTCGGTTCAGTATGCCTATACCTGCAGTCTACCCGTATTCCCCTTTAAGGTCACTGCCTGCGTTCAAAATGCCATTTTTACCATGCTTTTAACTTGCTTTCTTGTTTGTGTGTGTGTCTGTCCGATACAAATCTTGCAATCGATTTTTAACCAACTTCACGACTAGCTAGACGTTTGAAACTTTTAGAATAGCTCCTACGACGATGCATTATTTTAACACTTTTAGCCATCTTTATTCCGTATTTCAAAATCCATTACGCAAAAATACGAGTAGCGTCTGGAGCCAAAAGTAACTGCGCAACAGGCGCCATCTATTAACGTAATAGTGAACACCAAGCATATTCCATTTTCATTACAATGGGATAATTTTTATTTATGCCGACATGCTATTTGCGATGTTTTCTCTGCGAAATTCATTCATTTTTTCCTTCAAGTTATAGATTATAATTTTGAAATCCATAATTAACTATGGAAGATACGAATTCGTTTGCATCTCATGAAGAAGCTGAATGTAAATTACATTTCTTTTTTTTTTTTCAACAGGAAATTTAAAAACATGGTATATAAAGTCTCTATCTTGTAATTATTTGACTATTTTGGTCAATTTTTTATTTTTTGCGAGAATCGTGTCATTCAATCTTTTCTCTTTTCGAAACCGTTTTGATTTTCATTCTACATCAATTAGAAGCAGAGTTGTAGCTATTTTAAAAAAACATCATTTGCTACAAAATTGAAGTGACAACTTTAAATGCTTTTTTTCTCAGAATTGTTTTTTAGCACAAATCTCTACCGTCATCGTGATATTTCACATAATAATGCATATAATTTGATAAAATTTTCAGGAAATGTTTTAGATGCTATTGTCAATGAAATGACGCACAATAATTATGTATAATAGTTTTTTTTGTTTGGGGCTGTTTTTATAAGGAAAGGAATGGCTAATCTGGGAAAATTTTCAAATTGGAACATAAAATTGTCTGTATTATTTTTGCATTTTAAAATTTCTCTTCGATTGTGGGTCATTTTGAAGATAACTTGTCATATGTATGATGCGTGAGAAGGAAATTAAAATAGTAGCATTAGAATTTTGTGCAGAGCGATAGGCGTTTTAGCTAAATTCCATTTAAAAATAATATATACCATTACCTGTGTGTGTATATATATATATATATATATATATATACACGATTACCTGTGTGTGTGTGTGTGTATATACCATTACCTGTGTATATATATATATACACGATTACCTGTGTGTGTGTATAAATATATATATTATATATATATATATACGATTACCTATGTGTGTGTGTACCTGTATAAATATACAGGTAGATAGATAGTTGTGTGTATATGTATATCACTGTTTTTTCTATTAATTAAACTGTCCAGTACCTATATAATTAAAAACCCATTAAGGGTGGGTGGGATCTGACTTTGTCAAGAAAAGTCATAAGGAATGAGCTCCTGATGTACGGACATTTCTAACACAATTTGCCCGGAAAACGTTCCCCTTTTTCGGCAAGACGTTTCTCAGTCCATATATCTAATGCAATATCTCCTTTCCTTAGGCCAGATCCGGCTGCCGTCCGGTGGCGCCATGCTGTCGGACATCCGGCGGAAGGACCTCGAGATGCAGAAGCGGTACTTCTCGGGCCCCCGGCACACCATCCAGGTGGACTGGATCAACTACATGGACGAGCTGGCCGAGCTGGCCGGCGTCAAGCCCAACCTCCTCTCCATGCTGTTCGAGGACCCCCTCCTCTTCTACCAGTGCTTCTTGGGGCCCTGCCTGCCCTACCAGTACCGGCTGGCGGGGCCCGGGGCGTGGCGGGGCGCCCGGGACGCGATCCTCGGCGCAGACGCCCGCATCACCGGGGCGCTGAAGACGCGGGGGCGCTGCACGAAGCGGGCCGCCCCGCACTTCGACATCTTCAGGTTCCTGATCGCGGTGGTGGGCATCACCTTGCTCGCCCTGGCACTCGCCCTCGCCTGAACACCTCCCCTTCCTTTGTATTATAGCTTTCGTTTTTACCAATAAAGTGTACATTTTATCGTGCCGATGCTTTTCCTTCACGACGCCGGAACCACAACTTGGCATCCCTTGCTATTTCCACCAACGGAACAAAGGGGGCTTCCATTAATTACGCGAGGCGATTTTTCGACCCCCTCCCCCCCTGGTGAGATGTCCCCCCCCCCTAATCTCACGGGAGATTTTTCCAAAATGCGTATTTTTAGTGTCAATACGTTAATCTGTGCTCGATTGCGTCAGACTTATTTAAAAAAAAAACAATTTGCTTAATTATTTTTTTTTAAGACTAGTTAAGACTAGTATTTAAGACTAGTAAGAACGTAGTCTAGAATCACAGTGAGAAAATCTAACTATAAAATACTTAAATAAGAACTAAAGTTCGTAAAAGAAAATTCATTCTAATTCAGTCCACGGGGACTCACGTGTAGTCTCGAGAGTGACTACTGGAACTATTGTGTAGGATTTAGCCATTTTTAGTGTAGAAACATGTTTTACTTAATATAACCCAGTTTTATCGCCATTTTACACTGTTTCTTGCGGAAAAAAAATTGCGTGACATTTGCCGAGACCCCCCACGTGTGACTGGGTGAGATTCGGCTAGACTCCCCCCACCCTCTAAAAGCCTCGCGCAATTAATGGACGCCCCCCCTCACCCCAAAAAAACTTCTCCCATACACTGGCATCAGTCCAGAGATCGAACGTTCCCGGCGAAGGCATTCGAACCGAGCACCCGAAGTCCAACGCGCTGGACTCGTTTGAAATCTATACTAATAAAGGGACAAGTGGATGTCGAGAGATCACGTGACCGTAACTCATCCGGGCGGGCTACTCCTCGAAAAAAAATGGCCGACAAATGTACAGGAAAAATCTGTGCATTTTTTTTCTCATGAAAGTACATAAATGTTACATATTTGGAAAGAGCTTCGAAAACTGATTTTTTTCTGCGTACACTTATTCTGTTAATTCAATAGTTTTAGAGATATTTTAATTCTAAAATCACTCACTGCTGAGAAGCCAAATCACGTGATGCAGTGGTGCTGCCATCTGTCGGCAGCGACGGGAATGAAAATTGAAAGGAATTTATTCAATTTAATTTAATACATTTGTAGGCTTTTTTTTTCTTTTGTGGGGCCCGAAGTACATAAATGTTACACGGATGGCTTGAGCGTAGCTAGGCGAAGCCCGGCTAGTATTTAAATAAAAACCGCCGGTAAAGTGAATCCTGAAGTTCACCGGAAACGATGCGCGTTATGCATTTTCCAAGAACGCTTCCTTGGAGGAATCCTGTTATGAAAAAAATTTCTTCTCGCTCTGAGATCTTAGCAGTCAAGTGCCGACAAGTGCCTTTTTTGCCTGGCGAAACCGTCCGATACAGCGTTTGGTGTTCGTTCTGGACTCGTCGACCCACCCATAGGGGGGGGGGGGACATACTTCGTTACGGGCAGACTGCAATTACAAAACAACCCAATTTCACACTCTAAGACGTGCACCAGAGTAGAACACTATACATACACACCAGTAGAGCACCTCTCACGCTCTCGCAAAGTCTAATTTTTTAAAAATAAAACTTCAAGGTGTGTGTGTGTGTGTAAATATACACACACAGTAAAACTTCTCTATGGCGGCCAGCCATGTTTCCGAAAAAAAATGTTTGGAGGGGTGCCCGTCGAAAAGGTTTCTTCCGTGCCATTGGCTCTATGGAGTCTTGAATCTCTTCCGAACGAAATAGGGTCATTTAGGAGGGTGGGCGTCGAATAGGAGTGTTTCACTGTGTATGTGTGTGTGTGTATATACATATATGTAACGAAAAAACGCGTCTTCCTAAATTACTTTAAAAGCGCATTCCGAATTCTCTTTTCAACCCTTCAGCGGGCGCGCCAATTTTCGGAACACCAACAGTTGCACAGACGTGGCACAAAGTGCAACGTCTCTTTCGACCTCGATGAGTCTTCTCGTAACAAACTCGTTTTTCGAATTGAAAATAATTCTGGGTTTTACGACGAGATATAACATGTTGATAATACTGAGATATATTTATAATGAAAGGCCAGAGAATGCAGATACGATCGCCTTATTTCGAAACTGTCCGGATTATTGGATCTGAGGCGAACTCGCGAATGGATTCCTGTTATGTCCAAAGACAAAACCGTGCGATTGTCCGTCTTCGTAATATGCGGGATTGTCTTGTTGTAAACCAGTATAATCGCCAGGGCCTTTATATCGCATGGGCAAATCGGGACTTTGCCCAGGTCCCCTTGATTCTAGGGGCCCCGCAAACCCCCTTGGTGTATGCACCTGGTACTTCTAATAGTATGTGTAGCCCATGGATAGTTCTTATTTTTATGAATGTTCGTAAGAGGGGGCCCCCAGAGTCCCTAATCGGGCCCTGATAATCGCTAGTTTACCACGGTCAAATCACTAATAACAATGAACTTGCGTCGGAATGTGTAAGAATTTGGCTAGTGGGGGGCCTTCTAGAATTGCACTTGCAGACCACGACTCTAAACTAAGGTGGAATCATCTACACTCGCTGATAACATCGCACTCGGTATTTTTATTGTTTTTAGATTTTGAAACCGCGCAAAGTAAAAAAAAAAATAATAGGTTCTCTATCTCGGACGTTGTTGTTTCAAAACCGTGCCAAAAGAGACTCGGGTACACACACACGTTGTTGGAAAGATGACTTGAAAAGAAAATAAATTCTCCACTTTCTTAACGGATATTCCTCGAGCGTCCCATTTCGTTTATTTTCCCGCAATACGTTACGTCAGGGTCATCTCGAGGGCAGTGGGCCGTCTCCTGGGTGACGTCACGAGAGGTGAAGGTTTCGGCACACGCGACTCGCTGCGGGCTCGATCCTCATTCGTCGTTCTATTTCTTCAGAAGTGGCGTTCGAATAGCTCTGGTTGAAGACGGGATTTTTCATCAGTCTGTCAGAATCAGCTTATTTCATTCAATGTTGTCGGGCGACGACACTTTCCTTAAACATGCAGGCATTTCACGAGAATCTGAGTAGTGTGAAGTGCTTTTAATAGATGGCGCCACATGATTAAATATGCTGTTGCGGTCTTGTGCCAAAATGTGTCTTTCATATTTGCGATGGGTGCTCTTCATTGCCCCTCGTTTAAACGAAGATTTTAAAAATATTAAGCTACCGAGCAATATTATTTTAACATTTTTTACGAGAGGGATTTAAATTGATCGGTATCTTAACTGTGGTATCTCGCTGTGGTGATACAAAATTTACGAGACTGCACGCTGGCGTTAAAGATTTTTAGGAACTAATGTATATA
>CAJRAI020000294.1:67500-77500 GCA_907164885.2 Dolomedes plantarius
AATATTAAAATAAGGAAAAGAAATGTCCCTCAAACTGTACTATATTCTTTAGTATGTTCTATCAGATTTAATTTGAATATTTTCTTCATTATTTTGATTATGAAAATATCTGTTACGATTTTTTTATAAATATATTTTTTCGTTTTTTTTCTTACATCAATTGCATACATTGATCGTTGTATTTATTTTTTTATATATATGTATATGCATATTGTGTATATTTATATATGCATATATATGGCATGAATTGCATACGTTGACCGTTGTATTTAATTTGAATGTACTCCGTAGCGAAGTGCGGGTTTTCAGCTAGTCAAGTATAAATTCAAGATGTCGCACGATAATGCATCGAAAACCTTTTGTCACTCATTTACATATCTCTATATATAAAACAGTTCCGTAACTGACTCATTCATTCACTGACTGACTGACTGACATACAACGCACAGACCAAACCGCTGGACCTAAAGGGCTGAAAATTTGCATGGCGATTCTTCTCATAGTGTAGGGGTGCACTAAGAAAGATTTTTCAAAAGTTCTTCTTAGATTTTTTTAAAATTAAATTTTTAAGCTGTTTTTTAAACTTTTTTTAACGTTTGCATTTAAAATAATACATTGAGGGTTATAAAATTTACATCGCGAGAAAGATCCTAAAAATTCCTTCAAAATGAAATCTTTTTCGAACCTTTACCTCGATTTTCTGATTTTTGGTGAATTTTTAAAGATTCATTTTTAGAATTTAATTTATTAAATGCCGATCACGTGACTTCTTTTTCTGGTACTTTCAATAAATTTATCGTCACGTGCATAAAAACTAAGTAGACAAAAAATAATTTTTTCTCCTTGCTAATGCGGCAGGCGATTGGACATTATCCAAAAAAATATTAAAATACAGTAAAAGAAATGTTCTAGAAACTGTACTATATTAACTGTACTATATTCTTTAGTATTCTTTATATTAGATTCAATTTCAATATCTTCTTCTACATTATTTTGTCTATAAAAATATCCCTTACGATTTTTTTTTATAAATACAGTCGAACCCCGTTATAACGAACTTCGAGGGACCAAAGCTTTTGTTCGCTTTATCCGGTGGTTCGCTCTATCCGAACCGTTAAGAAAAATGCCAGAGTTCACAAAATGTATAACTCATTAGTTGCAATGTGTATTCGAGAATGATGTATTAATAAAAATGATAAAATCTATTTAAAATGATCATTAATGAATTAAATCGACTAAAATCGATTACATTTGAACCGACACAATACCAATTAAATTACGTACAATAGGAAAACGGAGGGACCAAAATTTTCATTCGTTATATTTCGTTAGTTCGTTATATACCAGGTTCGCTATAACGGGGTTCGACTGTATATATATTTTACATCCATTATATACATTGATCGTCGTATTTATTATATATATATATTGGCATCAATTGCATACATCGACCGATGTTTTTACTTTGAATGTACTCCGTAGCGAAGTGCGGGTTTTCAGCTAGTTTAATTCGTAATCATAATTACAACAAAAGTTGCGCACACGTTATTCTAATTACAAGTGGAACAGTGCTCTTAACAACTACGGGCTTATCGACGCCGTTGCTTTAAGGTTTTACGTTCCTTGAACAGAATGGCTCAAATGAACTGGATCCCTATCTCTTCGGGCTGATGACGTCACGCTCAAACGAGAACTAGAGTCGGTGGGAAGCCGAGGTCCGTTAACTTTGCGAACCTCGGGCTGCACGAAGACGAAAAGGGGTCGGTCTATTAGTAAAAAGATTCCAGATAATAATTAGACCAGGGAATAGTAATTAGTTTCGGTAGTTTTGTTCTGGTTAGGGAGAGGGATTGCGTTCGTTTTGCGAGATGTGAAATCTGAGTTTCGGCGGAAAGTAGAACCGGGGGTGGTGAACTCGAAACAGCCCGTCGAGGGGAACGAATTTGGATGTCTGGTGCGCGAAAGGCTGTTTTTGAAGAAAGAGAAACGCCCCACCGAAATATCTTATCAGTCGGTGTTCCGTGGATGGTCCGCTCGAATATTTCAAAAAGAAAGCGGTTCAGAATGCATTCGTCACCATTTGGCTGCCAAACACCCGAGTGAAGGGGAATCGACGAATGCAGAAGCAGTTCGTGGGATGACAGATTAGACGGGCACTTCACGCCACAATCGGTTTCGATACCTCAGCCCTTTCGTCCACGATTCCGTTTTCTGACTGACTTTCGATACAGTAGCTCGAAAGACACCCATCAGCCTGGGGCAACAGATGCTTCGACGAGACAACGGACGATTTGCCCTTTTTGCACATTTTGACATCTCACGCTATCCCCCCAAAAGCACGCAGCCCTCAGCTTAATCACTGCTACCCGACAGTAGAATATTCTATTGAAAAGTACCGGTGGCCAGACTTGTTTTTCAAGGAATGCGAAGCACATCAATAAACACTACTAATATTGATATTCCTTCCATTATTTTGATAATCACCCGTACATACACACACACACATATATATATATATATATATACATATATATATACATATATAAATATATACATATTTATACATATTTATATATATATATATATATACACATACATACACACACACACACACACACACACACACACATATATATATATATACATATATATATATATATATATATATATATATATATATACACTCATGGACAAAAAAATTAGCGCACCAAGAAGGAGTGGTCAAAATGAAAGGAAATTTTACATACGTAATGACTACTTTGATATAAGTAAATGATAAGAAAATCAAAGAAAAAGGATAATTTATTTGAGAGAAAAAGGCAAAAGAACGGAGGAGTTAATACTCCGTTGGACCCCCTCTAGCGCGAATGCACGATGCGACACGATCGAGCATCGAGTCATACAAGTTGTGCATAAATATAACGTAATGTTAATGTAATATCACCATTAATACATGTATTTATTAGCTGAAGTCTAAATTACATATGAAATGTTATATTAAGAAACATCTGAGTATTTAGTACTACTAAAAGCTGTAGAGTAAAAATGTGAAATTGCGGAATGTTTGTTAAGCGAAATGAATTTAAAAACTAAAAAGAAGTGTAAAATAGTGAAATATTATATAAATTTACTGAGAATTTAGCTATATTTCGGAGCTATTGAAAAATATATGATTATTAATTGATGAAGTATTTCTTTTTATGAAAATAAAAAGCATAAATGACATCGTCAGAGAAACACAGTAATAGTGAGTAGGGTGAAAAAATAAAATAAACATTAGAGAGATGTAAAATGGTGGCGCCATCTGTTAATCTTAATCTTCGAGTCGTAGGACGAGAGTGAGCATAATTTTATGAGAGAGAAGAGAGAAATGATATTGTTCTTTTAAATGAAACGAGAAATGACCCGAAGTAGTAGTCCGCGCATGCGCATTCTTTGGAAACGTCCTACCGGCAGCTGTTTTAGGGCTGAAAGACATAGCGTATGTACGCATGTGCGTGGAGAAAATTGAAATGAAAACTGAGTAGTCTGAGTAGTAGTAGTAGCAGTAGCCACGCATGCGCATTCTTAGGGAACATCGGACCGGCAGCCCTTTAGGCGGAAACGCGCACGAGTAGAGTAAATTGTACGCGGAAAGTGGCAACTCGACGGTTTGTTGTCATCCCAGCGTGGAGAAATACATTTCGTCCACGGGATTTAACGAAAGTTTCCACGAGAATACAGTCACGAGAATAAAAAGGGAATTTCGTCGAGAAGAGGAAAACTCCTATTTCTCCACGGCCAAAAAAGTGAATCGCTCGGACGCTGCTTTCTAAACTTGACAGCAATAGCCCGGCGATCACTCATTTAGCCAAAATTCATTTACAAAATTACAATACAATACAATACAATATGATACAACATACAATTTTCAGAGACGCACGAATGCTTAAGGGAACGGTGGACCTTTATTTCTCGTCGTTGTAATACTCATTGTGTTATTCTAAACATTTCTCTACATTATTAGTACCGAAATCATTTTTTTTTCGAGTAAAAATTCATTTACAAAATACTTCTACAAAGTAATTTATAATCGGTAATAAATATTAAATCTGTATTTCTCGAACCACATTTTTCGAGGTTTTTACAATTTTTAAATGCTGCTTCAAAATTCCTCAAATAGATAAGGAAGAATTCTGATGCCGTTTACAAAAAACTGGGTATGCATTTTACAATTCCACTTCGTCGAGGTAATTCAGTTTCATTTATAACTTTTCGAAAGACAAAATTTTCATCAAAATCGGGATGGAATTCAGAAAAAAAATTAACTATTCGAGGGAATTCGTACCCAGATTTGTATGTTATACAGTTTAAAGAGATCAAAATGCAAAATCGAGGAAATATCTCAAAAATTAAGTAGCAAATTTTAAAATCTTGTTTACAAATTTCAAAAATCTTAAAATTATAATGAGATTTCTTTTAAGGTATTCTATTTATTTATAGTTTTTATTGATAGAACGAGGGTATCGCATCGTTTCTATTCTCGTGCTGTTGATAAACAAACCTACGGATTTCTGACAAGAGTGACCGTTACTTTTTATATTTCTGCGACGGCGAAAAGTGGGGGAGCATTCTCATCGACTCTCCAGAGAAATGGTATGGGGGGTTTCTCTTTTTTTTTTTTTTTTTTGGGGGGGGGGGGGGGGCTTTCTTCTTCTTTTGCTCGAGGGAACTTTTCAAAAGGGATTGGTAGGTTTCAATAATTTTTTTACTTTTTTTTTGTTGTTGTTGTTTGTGAGTGTGTGGGTGGGGTGGGGGGCAAATCTCGATTTAAGGGTCTTCCCAAGAAATGGTATTAGGGTTTCTTTTTTTTTGGGGGGGGGGGGAGGGAGGGAGGGGGGGGGGCTTTATTCTTCTTTTGCTCGAGGGAACTTTTGCAAAGGGTAAAAATTAGGTTTCATTTTTTTTTTTTTTTTTTTTTTTTTTTGTGGGGGGGGGGGAGGAAGGGGGCAAATCTAGATTTAAGGGGAATGGTATTGGGGGGGGTTCCTTTTTTTTGGGGGGGGGGGGGAACTTTATTATTTTTTTTTTTTTTTTTGCTCGAGGGAATTTTTGCAAACGGTAAAAATTAGGTTTCAATTTTTTTATTTATTTTTTTTTTTTTTGGGGGGGGGGGGGGAGAAGGGGGCAAATCTAGATTTAAGGGGAATGGTATTGGGGGGGGTTTCCTTTTCTTTTTTTTTTTTTGGGGGGGGGGGGGGACTTTATTTTTTTTTTTGCTCGAGGGAATTTTTGAAAACGGTAAAAATTAGGTTTCAATCTTTTTATTTATTTATTTTTTTTTTTGTGGGGGGGAGAGAAGGGGGCAAATCTAGATTTAAGGGGCTTCCCGAGAAATGGTATTTGGGGGGGGTTCCTTTTTTTTTGGGGGGGGGGGGGCTTTATTCTTCTTTTGCTCGAGAGAACTTTTGCAAAGGGTAAAAATTAGGTTTCAATTTTTTTATTTATTTATTTATTTATTTTTTTTTTTTGTGGGGGGGAGAGAAGGGGGCAAATCTAGATTTAAGGGGCTTCCCGAGAAATGGTATGGGGTTTCTTTTTACAGGACGGGGCTTTTTTTTGCTCCAGGGAACTTGCAAAGGTTTCAATTTTTTAAAATTTTTTTTATTATTTCTTTTTATATAATTATTTTTTTTTTTTGTCGGGGGGGGGGGGCAATTTTGAATGATTATTATTCTTACGACAGTGGGGAAATTGTTAGGGTTTTTTTATTTTTGCGTTGGAGCACTCAAAAACTCGTACCTTTTTAAAGGCGTACGTAGCAGAAATTTTGAATAATGATTCTTCTTATGCTAGAGTTAGGGGGTTTGGAGGGGAGGGGTCCTCCCCCCCCCCCAAAAAAAAAAAAAAAAAAAATCAAGAAATTATAAAAATGATGTTAAAATAGATGTTGAGAGTGAAAATTTACATTTTTTTATTTTTATTAAAGAAATAAAAAATTGAGTTAAATAACGGAACGCGGTTTTTGGAACGGGAAATTCCGGAAATATGCATTTTTTAAACTGTACGACCACAGGAAAGCACATAAATACAAAAAATAAAAATTAGTACTATAAATAGAAATTCGTTATGTGAGGGGGATAACAATTCATTTAAATAAATATAAAATTTTGTTAAATATATCACATTATATAATACATTAATATATATACATTATATTTTGGTATAATACATTTCGGTTAAATATATCAGAAAACAAAAAAAATGAAGTTAAGTAACACTTTCGGTTTAGGTTTTACCCATAAATAAGTTAATTTTAAAACCGAAAATTGACACTTTTCGAAACAGGAACCGCGTCTAATCGATCTTTTAGCGTAATGTTAAACAAAGCTTACGCCGACTAGACAAGGTTTTAAAGAATCGCACAAATATTCAAAAAATATCAGACTACAGAAGCCATGCTTGAAACGACCGCGGTATAAAAATCCGGTTTAAACACTCGTCTACCAGTAAAAATCGAAACGGAATCTTTCAATATAACAATACGTAAATTATATATAACAATAAATATATAATATAACGATATATATATAATTAAATAATACTATTAAAAATAAAGGAATACTTCGTTCGCTCGTTAGGCATAGCTGAACCGAAAGCAGAGATTATCGAAGAATTCATTTACATATGACGTTGTTGAAAGGCGATACACACAAATTGTTATCGAAAAAAATCAAAACCGAAAGCTAAATATATAAGAGTAAATACTACTCAGAGTCAGAACCGAAAGCAAAGATTCACCAAGTATCTATACATACATTACATAATAAATACAAAAATTCATAGTGTCATTTTTGATGTACGCTCTGTTCTGAAACCGAAAGCATAGATCAAGTTGTTGAAAGGGTGAAAAAGTTGAAATCGAAAAAAAACATACCGAATATCTAGATATAAGGGGATTTAAGCTAAATATATAATATTTTACTCAGAGTTAGCTGAATCCTGAACCGAAAGCAGAGATCAAAGATAATTCGATCACGAAGTATCTATACGTACATTACATAACGTGCAAAAATTATGACATAATAGATACAAAAATTATTATACATAGAGTCATTTTTGCTGTTCTGAAACCGAAAGCAGAGAATTCATTTAGATATGACGTTTATTTTAGAATTTTAAAAATGCCATGTAGAATGCAATGAAATCGAGTCGATATCGAAAAGAAATCATGCACGAAACGACCAGAAAAATATCCAAAAACCAAACATTAAAAACATTTAACCAAACATTTTAAATAGAGGGAACGAATACTATATAATAACAAATTATATAGAAACTATTTACGTATCAAATAATAAATTAGGTATCGATAAAATTATTTGATTAAAAAATAGGCTCTATTAATTATCTGTAATGACTACTGTTCACAAACACGCCAGTCAGTAACGGCGTGATGAAAGAGAAACAGAAATTCATAAATTATAAATGAAATATGAGCAATTTTATAAACGCAATTTTATGAAGAAATATGCCAATAACGAAAGGAAAAATTATCGAAATTGACTTACCGTTCTCGATTAAAACGTCGCTTAATATACGCGAAGGACGACACGACACTGCACACGATCTGACTGAATTTCTTCTGTCCGCCCTCTGGCGGCAGAAAGATGAAAGTATCGCTCGGATAGGTTTAATATTCTTATAATCTTCTTTCGCATACCGGGAACTCTTGGCCGAGGCGGGGGGCGCGCGCGTTAACTAATATCACCTTTCTCTTTCCCTTAGGTTGCAGGTTCGAATCCCGGCCATGGGTGGGTGGGAGTGCCATTCGGTGAACCAGTTTAGGTTCGAGGGCGCATTCCATGGGGCAGTACCATGCACTTTCCCTGGGCTGGGCCCGGCTTTTCTTCTCCCAGGGCTGTCAGCCCGGGGGATCTGCGGAAGTACAAGTCCCCGTGGAATGGCCAGCTCAAGCCGGGTGGCCGGGTGGCCGTTTTGCTAAAAACTTCTTTTCCAAAAATTACTTATTAATTAATTTATGTTTCGGGAAGTGATACTATCTTTTCAACAATTCACTATATATTTTCACTTTCAGGCGCAACTTCAACTCTTTTTCAAGTAAACATTTCATTTTTAACACATCTTTACTTCAAAGAAATCATTTAGATTTACTAAACTAAATCTTTTAGTAAATTTCTCAGTACTTAATTTCAATTTAGTTTATTTTCAATCAACAATTTTAATAAACATTTCTGATTCGTGCGATAATTTCACATAAAGAAAATGACCGGTGAAATGTTTCCCAATATATCTTATAAAAATAGCTATTTTATTAAAAAATAAATAAGCTTAAATAATAATAATCTTATAAAACATCTTGTCTGCTTGGTGTCGCCATCTAGTGTTGTTTCCTTTACAAACGAATCTTTCAAACGAATGCACGAGAAATTGAAACCAACATCCACTTGGCGCAATTCATATATATTATAATATATAATATTTAATTATTTAATATATAATTATTTCGATTATTGAGATAAAATTATAAAGCGTACTCTCTGTTAGCTTAAACTCCCTTATTATCTTAGCCTGTAGATACTAGTCATGTTCATTTTTACTAAGTAGTTTAGTAAATATGAACATTTTTAATAAATATGAATCCTCTTTTACTAAATATGAACTCAAAATTGGAAAATAATGCATCATAAATTTCCGTCTGCTTGGTGTCGCCATCTAGTGTTGAGTTGAATGAATTTTTCAAACCAATTCTTCTAAACGAATGCATGAGAAATTGAAACTAATACCCACTGTTAACTATATATATATATAATATTATAAGTACTCTCTGTTAGCGTCTTATCTTGCTATTGTTGCGAAGTTCAATCACAAGATCAATTTCAATTTAGTTTAATAAGAAATGTTTTCCCAAGGATTGATTTAAAAATATCTTATAAAAATAAGATATAAAACGTTTATAAACATTTCTCTCTTTTAAATTGGAATTGGATCCGAATTGCATTTCAAACACTGATATGTCATGTTTTTCTGATTTTTTTAAACGTATTCCTTCCTATTCCTTTTTTGTATAATATAATATAAGTCTTGTTTCGCTATCTAGTAATTAATCTGCTTGTTAAATCAGTAACTTGGCATAATTACTAACTTTCGCATGGTCAAAAACCCGTCAGAAAAAAAATCATACGACTTTAAAAAATTATACACAAATTTAAATGCGATTTGCTGCGTCGTGAAAGAAAATTCCTAAATTCGTAAGAATCGAAAATCGAAAACCGGTAGGAAATATATTTACGAGAGTCGATATTTCTAATTGTCGATAAACCATGACGTACAAGTTGAAAATACTGAAAACTTTTTTTTTTTCCAAAGTCGTTCTCGAAATATAAATATAATTTTCATTTTTTCGCCATTTTTTTTGTTTTGTAATGAGATGCCATACAGTAACTGACGCTTGAGCAGAGAAATATTTCGATATTTTCAAATATCGATGCCGTCAGCTCAGTATTAAAATTAATTTTTTAAACCACTCGTGAAAATTTCATGAAAATTGAAATGTTTCATATCTCTTCTGACGAAACTACCGCGGGTTATTAACTTATCGTTGCTTGCCTCTTTTGTGTTATGTTTATGTACGTATTTTGGATGCATCTCAAAATTTCGACGCATTTTGATAATTTTCTGTTTACTGCTTGTCCGAGCGATACAGACTGGGCGTCTGAAATTTTTCGTTTTAACGTTTGTCCTCCAGTCGTCACACTCGGAAACTCGTTACTAATAAGTAATTCGTAGTAATTAATAAATAATTACACCAATTAATTGCCAAAATATTCACACTTTTCTTGTATTATGTTCTGGCCTCCTCGGGCATTCACAAGTTTTATTATGTTCGTTTTAGAAGATATTTGCAAGAATCATTGTCGAACGTTTCAGGACGAAATAAAGTTCAACAAAGACTTAATGAAATATAATTAAAAACAATTTTAAATAATTAATTCGGTGT
>CAJRAI020000294.1:82500-122500 GCA_907164885.2 Dolomedes plantarius
TAGATTTAATTGTAGTGAAAACGGGTGGCTCGGCATTCATTTTCGATGTGCGAAAAAGAAAATGGAGGAAGTTCTTTTAAAATTTTTTATATTAGTGGGTTTTGAAATCCTTCTTTTCAAATAAATTAAAATAGACTCGCAAGAATTATTAACTTATTGAAGAATCATACACACTTTATGGTGAAAAGAAAATATATTAAATAGAGAATAGACTTGGTATAATAACTGGTACATCTTTATTTTCACAAACACAAACACACACATATATATATAAATTAACAGGTATAAATATGTAAACGGCTACTTTTTAAAAAAATTTAAGCCAAAGTGTTCTAAAATTCTGAGATGGTTTTGTAAAAGGGAAATTCCATCCTAACGATGCACACTCGAATCATTTGAAATCCAAACACATACTAATGTCTTTCATTTTAAGGAACCGAGGGTACTCGGATCGAATCCCGAAAAGCGCCATTAAATACATCCTTTTCTAGACCGGGTACGGGCACTTTCAATCCGTAAACCTCAAGATCTCTGTATGAAGTCAGCGAAGGGTGGGAGGAGGTACGATGCATCTAGAGACCCTTTTTTGCTCAACATTCCAGAATATCATTCCCACTTCCCGACGAATCGAACTCTCTTTACAATTAACTTCCATGGCGACAGTGGGACTCGAACCCACGGACTCTGATACTAGCGATCTAGCCATTCGGCCATCGCCTGGCTTAAAATGCGTCAAGACAGGTGATATATTTAACTTTAAATGTGACTTTTATTATCACACATTCATTACGTATTCACATGGTTTTTGCCCCTTAAAGCGTTGTTTGGGAGAGGGTCCAGGACTATTTCCTTTTTCGAAAAGTGGTCCCTCATCAACTAAATGCTCAGATCCAGTTGATCGGGCCATAAATAATTTATATATTTTAAATAATAAATAGGATATTACGGAGTAGACACGAAAAAATTAAAGCCAAACGATATTTTAAATGCCACCACAATTCAAAAATAATAAAAAAAAGTGCCAGACGATAATTTTAATTATGAATTTATCTGAAAATATTTCAGAGTACGATGACTTACTGGTTTCTTAAAAATAAAGTTTTAATTTGTTTTCAAAATATTTCATGTAGTTTTGTTAAGAATAGATTATAGATCTTATTATTAAATACCCATTCTGAAATATTCATTTTAATTGATGGATAGACCCCTATTTCATTGAAAATAGTAAGTGTACGAACACTTTTGGGAGCCACCGTATGTCTTAGCTAAATTTTAGCTTTCTAAATTTTTTTTTGTTCAAATTGAAATCTTTCCGAGTGTAAGCTGCTGTTCTAATAAAAATATTTGTGAGCATCGTCTGATTCCAAAAACCCGAACTGAAAAAATTACGCCGTCATTCCGATTCAAATATTTCTCGCAGTTCCAAATCGTTAAGATTTGTCAGGTTGCGGCGCTTTCAAAACTATCTCGGCCGAGTTTGAAATATATCAACGGTTTTGCGACGGATTTTGTGTCACGTGACATCTCCTTTTATGCACGAATTTCAGAAAGACGGCGAGTTTTCAAATCTTTGGCAAAGATCCAAGAAATAATCCCCTCCGAGGCCTCGAAGATAGGGCACAGCCACCGGCATTCGACTCCTATATTTTGCTATTACGGTGTATGGCTGATAAGATGAAGCATTCATAAACATCAAATTGAAATCGCCTTTCACCTTCTGCTTTACGTCTCATACAACATTTTTCCTAAAGCAGAAAGCCTAAAGCGACATTAAAAAACTTTCACTTATCTGGCACCCTATCTATTTTAGTGTTGAGAAACATCATTAAAGAGATTTTGCACGTTAAAGAGCACACTTTTGGGGACCCCTAGCATAAGGGGGCCCTGCCGATGAACCTCATTTTTCTGTACCGTGGCTCCCAAAAGTGTTCGTACACTTGCGATTTTCAATGAAATAGGGGTCTATCCATCAATTAAAATGAATATTTAATAATAAGATCTATAATCTATTCTTAACAAAACTACGTGAAATATTTTAAAAACATAGTAAAACTTTATTTTTAAGAAACCAATAATCAAAAAGTAACGGAAACTTTATCTCACTAAAGTCATCGTACACTTGTAAAAAATCTCTACATATTCTAATTTTCCGTTAAATTAATATTTAGTAGGATATCCTTTAGCATCCACAACAGCTTTTAAACGCCTGGGAATAGTTCTTTTGTAATTTCTGCATCAATGTTCATCCATTCTTCCATCATAATTGTTTTTAGTTCGCTTTTCGTGTGAATGTCGTGTTTTCGTACTCGAACCTCCAATTCTCTCCAAATATGTTCTATTGGGTTTAAATCTGGCGATTGAGGTGGTGCGGACGTTGAGAGCCGTGTGCTTAGGATCGTTATCTTGACAAAAAACAAAGTTGTTTCCAATACCCAAATTTTGGGCTGATAATTGTCTCTTAAAATATTTATATAAACAGCATGATTCATTATGTCTTCAATAAATACCACATTATCTAGTCCTGCTGCTGACATGCACCCCCCCCCCCCACACACACACACACAAGGACCGTCATGCTCGACTGTTCCTACTAAGTTCCCCATTTTTTCTTCTCTCTACAATTATACGCCCATCGGATCCAAAAATGTTAAATTTTCTTTCATCGGTAAATAAGACATTATTCCAATACGTTTGGGGTTTATTTATCATTGATAGTGCAAAGGAAAGCCTAAGCTTTCTGTTTTTCTCACTCACAAAAAATGTTCTACGGGCAGAACGCCCATGTAATCCAGCTGCTCAGAGAACTCGTCGAACAGTTTCAGGTGAAATTGAAGTAGAAAATGTTTCATTAAATTCTGCAGAAACTTTTACAGCACTCAAACGTGGATTTTTCCCAAATTTACAAACTATAAACCTCTTATCACGTTTTGTTAACTTTGCGGGACGACCTTTTCTTACCTTTTTTTCGATCCAATTTTCTTCTATAAAGCGTTTTATCGCATATTGCACAGTAGAATGGGATAAATTAAGTAATTCCGAACTGATTTACCACTACTATGATGAAAAATAATCAATTTTCGAATGCTGTTTGTTGTTTCTTTACGACTACGAGCCATTTTTAAATAATAAATAGAATATTGCGGAGTAGGCACGAAAAAATTAAAGTGTAAGCCGCTGTTGTAATAAAAATATTTGTGAGCATCAGCAAGATGTAATGAAACATCTCGTCTGATTACAAAAACCCGAACTGAAAAAATTACGCCGTCATTCCGATTCAAATATTTCTCGCAGTTCCAAATCGTTAAGATTTGTCAGGTTGCGGCGCTTTCTGAAAGTGCATACGTAATCGACAAAACTATCCCGGCCGAAGTTTGAAATATATCAACGGCGGATATTACGTTTTTGGGTCACGTGACATCTCCTTTTCCGCGCGATTTTTCAAATCTTTGGCAAAGCTCCAATCGCACGAGAACTGCATCTAAAAATTGAACGCTCGCTTGTATTCTAGAAATAAATGTACTATATAGTTAACTGCAAAGAAAATTCAAAGCCTAGTTTCGGTTCTACGCAAAATAAAACTTATTAAGACATTGCTTTTCCCCTGTTTTCAAAAATGATTTATCATAAATTCTGACAAAAGAACAAGAATTTTTTCGATGTTATATAAATACGCATCTTTGTTTCGGAAATTTGAAATCGAGAACAAATTCTCGGCATCAAATTTTCATCATTAGAGTGTGTTTAAAAACAACCTTCCTCTTAAAGGGGTCTTATTTATTTGTAAAACAACATGTAGATAGCATAATGTATCAGCATAGAGAGAATTTCCATTGATCATTTCCCTGTATGTGTTGTGTACCTCACCCAGTTCTGATAATATTTTGTTATATTCCTGCATTTATCATTCAAAGCAATAGGTCCCTATAAAAATGATAAATCCAAGTTCCACTGGATATAATACAGTTAAATGCATTGCATATATAAAGCTACAGCCTTCAGATTTTTAAAGTAGTTTTTCAAAAAATAAGGTGATCTCAGAAAATAATTCCACATACTTAAAATATTGAAAAAAACATACTCAGTGCATTTTATAAACATCTTACACCTCTTTATCGAAGGACACGGAAAAAAATTCAGATTTCTAATAAAAAGAATTCCTAGCAAGCCAACCCTGTAAAGTGACTTTTCCTACGACGCTTCGCTAGGCCTAAAAGTAGGCCTAGCGGAAACCAGCCGTGCATGCAGGAAAAGCTTGCATTGTAGGATGTTCAATTTAATATAGACATAATATATATTCATGTATTATGCTATATACAGAGGCTCTTTGCACATTTTTTAGACGATTTTGGTAAGCGGTAATAAAAAATCTTTTGCTGCAAAAGAAATAATTGCAATTGTACTATGTTTTTGAAAGTCAAAATTATTGTCTGTGGCTTGAAAGTTTTGTTTTTATTCAAAAAAACGTTTTTAACAAAGCAGTGATTCGAAGGCTACATTTATGCTCACTATCCTATATTTATGAAACACTTATCCAAAGAAAAAAGGAAAACAATTGTCAAAATAGATGAATCATGGGTGTATTTAAATGATTGTAACAAAAAAAAGAGCCATTTATTATCATAAAAGGGTTGAACAAAATTTAAGTACATGGTTCAAAGAATCGAAAGAAAGTTTTTCTGAGGGATTCGTGATTGTTGCTGGTTTTTCTTATAATGGCAAGTTAAAAATAAAGAGAGTGGAAAAAAATGTCAAGATTGACTCCAAATACTATCAGGAACATATTTTATCGCCAATTTTTCTGAATGAAATACCATCGCTTTACCCACAGTGCCATCAATCTGTGAGAATCCATCAGGACAAAGCTAGCAGTCACACATCAAAATCCACTGTAAATTTCCTAAAAGAAATGGAACAAAAAACTGGTATCAAAGCCATACCCTTCACTGATATCCCTACTAAATCTCCCGACATATCACCTATGGATGTTTGTGCTTTCGGACTTTTAAAATCTGCATTATCCAAACGTCGTCCCAAAACCCTTACAGGACTCTGGAAAGCTGTTCAGGAGGAATGGGATAGAATACCTCTTCTGACACTTCAAAAGGCATTATTATCCTGGAAATTGCAGTGTCGAAAGATAGTTCAGAATAAGGGATGTCAAATAGAACATTTAAAACACAAGAATTTTATGTAATTTAGTTTTGTGAATACAATATACATCGTCTAAAAAATGTGTGAACATCCTCTGTATATAGAGCCTCTGTATACAGCCTCAGTAAGAGCAAAATCCGGCAATAGTCTACCGTGCATAAAATAATCGACATGACATAACACAAAAGAGTATAGTAAAATATTATAATAAAAGAATTACGAAAAGTAAATGAACCAACTGATTGGGTACAAAGTTTGGTTATAGGTGCATGGATTCTTTAAAGCTAAAATTTTAACATGGAAATAATACATTTGTTTTTGCAATATTGATTCTTATGACCACTGATCACTATAAGCGGTGGTTACTGTATATATCTATTCAGGTGTACCTTCAATGATACAGAATGAAAAGGATTTCTAGGTAAGGAGTCTGAAATAGAAATCACGTAGCAGATGCCATATTGCGGGGGCATGAGCAAACGCAACTTCACATTCGGACACAAAAATGGTTTCAATCCAATTCAAAAAGCCACGGGATTCAGTATAATAATATACTCGCTTCAAGGAGTTGATGCTTTCGTCACACAGTCGAGGACTTGAATGTTCATATTTTATTTAAGGGGGCCCTACTAATCTGCTTTTTTGACTAAACCTAAACATAAATATTACACTATTAACATCGTTAATTGTTTCTTTGCTCAACAACATTCTTCAATAGCTAGCACATGGATTTCAAAGTATTTTTATTACCTATCATTCCGTCTTTTCTAATTTAAGAGAAAATACGGCTAGAAGAAAACTGCTCTTCAAAAATAAGTGCCTTTGCTCGAAATATAATGGCATTTTAACAGAAATTGTCTGACAAATTAAACTTATGACAGAACACAAACTGGTTTTATCAATTCTGACAAGGCACATGCAAATTCATATGTCACAATGCTGACACTTGTATTTCCATTCTGTCTTTTGGTAGTGATGTAACTCTCATGCTCTTACATTTACAAAACAAGGATAACATTTCATTTTTTCTCTTCTAAAGTGAAGAGAACTGATAAATACATCAAAATAAACATAAGATCTATATGAAATAAATTTGTATAAAATTTTCAACAAATAAGGCCTGCTAAAATATTAATTTTTTATTGAAATTTGTACTAAAAAGACTAACTTGTACTAAAAAGATTATCCCTCATTATAACACATTTAAAGATCTAGAAATCAATGATTTTGATTCATTTTAATTTTAGCAGGGAAATTTAACAGATTATTTCTATTTCAAGTGCCATCTTTCAGAGAACATTATCAAAGGTCTGTAATCTTTTCAAGACTCGTGAATTATTTTAAGAGAAGATGGGAAGTTTACCCAGTATGGAATGGTTTCATCTGATTTTAAATAAAAAATTAGCTTGACATTTCGACTGAATTATATTACAATTAAAATCATTTCGGCACTTCAGTAAACATTAACTATGCAATAATACGATTCAATTGAAATAATCAGCTGAGACACAATGTAAATAACTTCTGAAAAACAATTTCAATATCCTAAATTTATTAAATTATAAGATTAAAATCATAATAAAGTACATAAATTTCATAAGAAAGCTTTCAATTTTATTTTTAAAGGGCAAAATAAAGTGTAGGAAAACTGACTAACTTGTACTAAAAAGATTATCCCTCATTCTAACACAATTAAAGATCTAGAAATGAATGATTTTGATTCATTTTAATTTTAGCAGCACGAGATGTTGTTGGAAATTTAACAGATTATTTCTATTTCAAGTACCGTCTTTCAGAGAACATTATCAAAGGTCTGTAATCTTTTACAAGACTCGTGAATTATTTCAAGACAAGATATTTACCCAGTATGGAATGGTTTCATCTGATTTTAAATAAAAAAATTAGCTTGACATTTTGTTTAAAAAGAATATGTAAGACATTAATAAACAATCACATTAATAAACACTATAACAAGTTTCTCCTCTTTTGATAACCTGTGTGAAGGGTAGATCGATTTCTTAATGACAAGAACTGAAAGTTACCAATCACAGTAATAACTTTCCACAGTATTTTTATGCCTATGTGTTTTAGTTTTAATAGAATTTCATACCTCAAAATTAAAAGTACATTTTCCATTAATATTAGCTTAGGCCCCAAACTTATCCAAGTCATGACACCCTAAAGAGAATTAGAATTTTTTCACTGCAAAATAGTCACATAGTATCTATCTGCGGTATATTATTATTATCATATATATTTCATATTTGTACGACTGAAGAAGAAATTAGAGAAGTAAGTGGTAAGAACATTAAAGAATTAAAACCCAGCTTTGGAAAAGATAAAAAGTTACAAAGGGAATGAGAAGCCTCATAGCTTTTAGAATTAAGAATGGGATACTCACTTTTTATAGATATCCAAAACTGTGTTAAATCCAAACAAGCGAATTTCGCTTTCAGGCTCTTGTCACTCGATATTATTCCTCTTGTGAAGTGAATTCTTTTGGAGCTTCAACTTCTCGGTTTGGTCGTCTTTGAAGTACTTTGCGAACCAGTCGGTTAGTTGTGAAAACTGTCAGCATGCCACTACAGACCACGTACTGCTGCAATGCAGAGGTCTTTTGGAGTTTTAATCCTTAGCAATAGGGGAATCACACTTTGGGAAGGCCATTTCATGCAGACAGATACTGAGAAACTTATACAAAGATTTGGGAGTCAATCGCATAGTCTGAAATAGAAATAAAATGTGAATACACACATGACAATTATTAACAGAGGAGAAGCATTTTAAAAACACAATCTGATTTCCTAAGGATTTTAATAGCATCAAAATGACAGTTATCAAGTTAGCAGTGATGAAGAAATCAACATCAATACTCATGCAGGCCTACAAAACTTTTGGAATTGATGCAAAAATGATATAGAATTGACAAAATTTTAAACACAAAACTCGGGGGAAATTCAGAAAATGCAACTGGGAATTATCAGATCTTAGTTTCTGTTATAATCGTGGTGCATGAAATTTTCATCATTAGAGTGTGTTTAAAAACAATCTTCCCCTTAAAGGGGTCTTATTTATTTGTAAAACAACATGTAGATAGCATAATGTATCAGCATAGAGAGAATTTCCATTGATCATTTTCCTGTATGTGCTGTGTACCTAACCCAGTTCTGATAATATTTAGTTATATTCCTGCATTTATCATTCAAAGCAATAGGTCCCTATAAAAATGATACAAGTAACACTGGATACAGTTATGAATTATAATACAGTTGCATATATAAAGCTACAGCCTTCAGTTTTTTAAAGTAATTAGGGTGATCTCAGAAAAGAATTCCACATACTTAAAATATTGAACAAAACATACTCGGTGCATTTTATAAACATCTTACTCCTCTTTATCAAAGGACATGAAAAAAAATTCAGATTCCTAATAAAAAGAATTCCTAGCAAACCATCCCTGTAAAGTGACTTTTCCTACGACGCTTCGCTAGGCCTAAAAGTAGGCCTAGCGGAAACCAGCCGTGCATGCAGGAAAAGCTTGCATTGTAGGATGTTCAATTTAATATAAACATACTATATATTCATGTATTATGCTATATATATGCAGACCTGTCAACCTCAGTAAGAGCAAAATCCGGCAATCTTCTACCGTGCATAAAATAATCGACATGACATGACACAAAAGAGTA
Organism: Dolomedes plantarius; assembly: GCA_907164885.2. Classification (NCBI taxonomy): domain Eukaryota; kingdom Metazoa; phylum Arthropoda; class Arachnida; order Araneae; family Dolomedidae; genus Dolomedes; species Dolomedes plantarius. The sequence continues at coordinate 91,341 of CAJRAI020000294.1, forward strand.
CAGTAAAATATTATAATAAAAGAATTACGAAAAGTAAATGAACCAACTGATTGGGTACAAAGTTTGGTCATAGTAGAAAAACCAAACGGAAATTTGAGATTATGCCTAGACCCTAGAGATCTTAACAAAGTAATTAAAAGAGAACATTATCAAATTCCTTCTGCAGATGACATTATTAGTAGATTAGAAGGCAAGAAAATATTTTCTGTAGTAGATGCGAAAGATGGATTTTGGCATGTGCCATTAGATGAAGCTAGCTCTGAAATTTGCACTTTTAATACACCATTTGGAAGGTATAAATTCAATAAGATGCCGTTTGGAATAGCTTCTGCACCCGAAATATTTCAGAAAAGAAATCAAAAGCTTTTCGGTGATGTGGAGTTTATTTTCATGACATTATTATGGCAGGATATGGTGATGCAATCTTGTTTAAAGTTCTTGAAAGAGCTAGATCATTATATATAAAGTTTAATCCAGATAAATTGCAATATAGGGTATCAGAAGTAAAATATGTTGGTCAAATTATATCGAAATCGGGTATAAAACCTGATCCAGATCACATTGAGGCAATTGTTGAGATGCCAACACCCAAATCAAAAACTTGTTAGGTATGATAAATTTTCTTTTAAAATTCATTCCCAACGTATCTAAAGTTACTGCCCCATTAAGAGAAATCATTCATGAAAAAGTAGAATTTAATCGGGAAAGGAACAAGAAGTATCATTTGTAAACATTAAAGAATCATTAACTAAAGCTCCAATTTTAAAAGTTTTAAGTGCTAGTGATGAAATAGTGATACAGTTGAAAAGATGGGCTTGTTCAATCCAAAAAGGTCAACCTATGTCATTTGTTTCACGTAGCTTAATTAATAGTGAAAAGATAGAAAAGGAATTATTGGCAATTGTGTTTTCCTTTGAGAAATATCATAATTTTGTCATTGTGCAGAGTGACCATAGACCCTTAATAGCAATTGTCAAGAAACCTATGCATAAAATATCTTCTAGAATGCAGAGAATGATATTAAAGTATGATTTTGTAATAAATTATGTACCAGGTAATCAAATGTTTCTAGCTGATACTTTATCCTGTTAATGAAACTGAAATGCTAAACATTGTGCATACTATTTCAAAACATTTACGTATAGCCATTAATTAAATAGAGAAACTGAATTAGATCCAGAATTACAGATAGTTGTCAAAGAAGACATTGAATCTTACAAAAAGGTTGATAGTAGTGTAAAAACATATTATAAGATTAAAAATGATCTTTACATTAATGAAATGAATTATTATTTATTAATAGTTTGATGTTCATGAAGCTCATTTTGGGATAGAGAAATGTAAGAATAAGATCAAAGAGAAATAATGTATTGGCCAGGGATGAGAGAAAAGCAAATTGTAAAGAGCCATTGAAACCTCAAATAAGTTCCATGCAGACCTTTTGAAAAGGTAATGGACTTTGGTAATCTAATTGTAATGGATTATCACTCAAAATGTTTGGTAAAATACTAAGACCTAATATAAGAAAATACGTTAAAACAAATTATAGGTGATTACCAATGTGGTTTTAGGTCTACCATCGACCAAATACATACAGTGAAAAATATCTTTGAGAAGTTCAATGAATATAATATTGATCTGTTTGCTTTATTTGTCGATTTCAAACAGGCATTTGATAAAGTGGATAGATCGGAAAATTTAAATGAGCTAAAGATACCAATGAAATTAGTCAAACTAATCCCAATTACTCTGTAAAAATTATAGAGCCACAGTTTTAATTCAAAATGACTTCTCGGGGGTCTTTGGTATAATTGCAGGTGTTCGACATTATTGTTTAACTTAGTAAAACCACACAAATCTGACATTGAAAGATATTAATAACTCGAGAATATTTGAACGTAAAATTTTGAGACCAATTCGGGTAAATAGTAATCTATGGAGAATAAGAACTAATAAGGAAATAGAAGCACCCATAAAATGCAAAGACATGGTAAAATTTATTAAATGAAAAACGAATATCACATCGAGAGACAAACTGATAAGCGAGTGGCAAAATTCTTATACTGGAAGCCAATGTGCAACAGACCAAGGGGAAGACCATAAAAAAGATGGTTAGATGATTTGTTTTAATTGACCTAAAATGTCTGAAGATGACCAACTGGAATTTGAAGAGTATTATGGAAAGGGATTGCCCATCACGGGCTTGAATTTTCAAATAAGAAGAAGATTTGTTGGATTCAACACACAAAATCAATTAAAATATAAACAATTTTAAATTATGATCTCGTATCCTAGTCTACATTAGTTCGTCTAATACATCATGATGCAACTAAAACTCTCTATAACATGATAGACTAGATTTAAATTAAATTAAATTGTTTTTTTCTTCTGATATTTGAAAACTGAGTACTCACATTCAGATTTCTGAGCAGATTGAGATGCTTGCTCTATGGGATAGTTGCTATGAAAAGAAAAGAAAAAAGAATTAATAAGATGCATCTTCATGCATCATTTTGAATAATAACGATCTTATTAAGAAACACAGAAATTCAAATACAATCAAGTTTTACATTATAGAGTTCTCTTACAGTACACTTTTTAAAAGAAATATGAGAGAGATTATTTTAATAGTCTTTTCTTAAATGGTAATTATTAACAAGTTGTCGAATTAGTGGTTCTAAGACAATATTAGGTAACTGAAATTAATAAAAATAGTACTCATTTGATTATCATGCAAAAAGGGAAATAAAGTATTTTCCCCCTCCTTATATAACTCATATACAAGCTCAAAAGTTAATGATAGACTCGGCAAAATATGATAAAAGTTTCATAAAGCAACACAAAATTCATTCATTAATAAGACAGAAAATTGAGTTTTTAAGAAAGAAAAAGATGTGAAATACAAAAAGTGGTTTCTGGAATCATTCTTGCAAAGGTGTAAAATAAAATAACTGTAGATGCAAACAACCGCAACTAAAGTTTAGTAACTAAATTAAAACGATTTATTTGGCGATCTCTAAACATCAATATACAACCATGGCAGATTCAAAGAAGAATCTACAACCTAATGCATATAGACCGGTGAAAATTACACTTTTAAGTACAGTTAATAAAATCCATGTTGACCATCATTGGTAAAAGTATATTCCATGCTACAAACAACTACGCGAATGATAAATGATTGCCTAAATTTTAGTCATTTTAGCAATGCTATAAGAAATACAAACTTTTATAGACGATTCTAACTAAAAGTTGTAAACAATAATCTTAAAAAACTAACCGATATTCTAAAATCGAATACATGCACATCAATTAGGACTCTGAGCATAAATATGAGGGGTTCACAACCACAGTGGACCGTATTTTTTAAAAATGGAGATGGTTCATGTTGGAGTCACTTAAAAACATGTTCTGTTCACTGCCATAGTGAATCAAGTGATTAATCCCAGAGATGGCCCCTGCAGCAACAGTGGGAAAAGAAAGTTCATGAATGCTTCACAGCCATATAGTCCATAGGACATTTTAACGTCCGGTACAGTTGAATAATAAATTTTGTTTTAGCAAAGTCGGGGCCGTGTTTGCACATGTTTAACCAAAGATGACGAAGCATACCCATGGGAACAAAATTAACATTTCTGATGTTGTTAAATCATTTCCTGCTTATCAAAGTCACTATTCCATGAAAGATAATTCTGAGAATCTTCATCATGATTAATATTCGAAAAATATATGACATGTATGCAGAGATAAGGATAAGGAAACAAAAATTTTCACAACAAAGTTCAATTTACATTTCAAGCTGCTGAAACTAGTCAATAGCACAGAAAATTCCTTCCCAATGATGCAGAATTTGGAGTGATTGAAGCAGCAAGAAAAAAACATTTACGTTCCGAGGGATTGGAAGGAAACTATAATAAATGCAAAGAGAAAAAATCCTAAATTTACAGTCATTCTGATTTCCTTTCTACAAGATCATTAGAAGATACCATCACAAAATTCTTCCATGCAATAGAATGTTCATAGCCATGGCGAACAAAGTCCAAGTTTTTTGACTGAAAAACACAATACAGAACAGAAATATTTATTTCCTACTTATAGATGCAGGACAATTAAAAAATATACAGTTTTAACAATATAATGTCATTTAAAATTTAGACTTGTTTCACTAAGGTTCTGACCCCCTCATATACAACAATTCATTTTAAGCTTTCGAATTGCTTTCGCCACATGAAACAACTTATAAAAAGTAGTTCCTGACAAAAATATCCCATCACGAATCCCTTAGAGCATCACTTAAAAAGTGTTTGAAAAAATTGACTCGACATAATAATTAATAAATCAATAAGCAAGAGGTTTGTCAGCGAACAAAGCCGCCCGTAACAAAAGTACATTCAAGTATTTATATTAAATTTTTTACCTCTGCTGTTTCAAGATCCTTATCCAAATATTTGGGAGCATAGTCTGAAATAGAAATAAAATGTGAATACACACGTCACGATTATTAACAGAGAAGAAGCATTTTAAAAATAACAAGTGAAAAACTTAGATTTCAAATTAAATGAAATTTCCATAACTAATAATTTGGTCGAGGTGTCAAAATTAATTGGTTATATATAATCAAATATTTATTGTACACATCTCATTTGTACATTAAACAAGATATACATAGAATATACCTAGGGGCAGCAATCTAAACTTGGTGAGTTACCAGGTTTTAGCTTCTGCACCTGGGTCTAATCTTAAATATATACGGGAGTACTTGTAATTCAGAGGGTATTTCTTTCAGTTATATTCCAATTTAAATCTAAAAAATCAATCGTAATTTGACTTTCGTGCAATTAACTCAGACGTCAAACAACATTTCATTTCATTTCACAGGAAAAAACATTTTCCAAAATTAAGTGGAAATGTACATTAATATTTCAGTTTATATAACTTGCATGTGTAGAACAAAACATGAGAAATTAATTATTCTAAACAAATTTTAGCTCTAAAAGGAACTGTCAGTTATTTCTTACACGAGTGAAATTGCATAAACAAATGTTGAAATTTTTATATTATATAATTTCTCATTACTAACCAGTAACAGTATAAATTTTATGGAGAGTCATTTGATGCTTTTGAAATAAGAAATATGCGTTTTTAATCATTTCATTTCATAGCATTAAATTTCTAAACACTTTTCATACACTTTATCATATTCAAAGAAACACGTTTACAGCAATAAGTATGGAATGCCTTGGAGACCATTCTAGTCAAATTTTAATGATTTCTTGGTCTAATAAAAGGGTAAGACATGTAGAACAAACAGTTTCATCGTTTAATCGTATAAATCTCTTCAAAATGATTAATCTTTAACAGTTTAAAACAAGACTAAAAGTAACAAAGCAGAAATGGTGCCATGACAATGCTTTGATTAGCTTCAAAAAAAGTATATTTGGAGTAAATTCCAAACACACACATTAAAGTTCTCTAAAAATAATTAAGATTCAACAACAATGAAGCATTTCAGTATAAAAGAGAATTTTGGAATAGAGTTATAAGAGTCATAAATGTACCATGCTATATACACATATATATATGCAGACCTGCCAACTTCAGTAAGAGCAAAATCCTGCAATATTCAACAGTGCATAAAATAATCGACATAACACAAAAGATTATAGTATAATAAAAGAATTATAATGTATACTTAACAGATGCTTGCTCTCTAAATTATAATGGAAATGGTTGCGTGTAAGAAACTATGAAAATAAAAGGAAAAAGAATTAATAAGATGCATCTTCATGTATAACTGTGACATACATGATCTTATTAAGAAATACAATCAAATTTTACATTACAGAGTTAACTTACAATACACTTTTAAAAAGAATTTTGAGAGAGATTATGTTATAAAAGACTTTTCTTAAATGGTAGTTATCAACAAGTCGACTAAATGGTCTGTACTTTTAAGACAACTGAAATTAATAAAAATAGTACTCATTCGATTATCATGCAAAAAGGGAAATAAAGTATTTTCTTTTATATAACCAGAGAAAAATACTCATATGTAAGCTCAAAAGTTAATGACAGCCTCAGCAATTTATGATACATAAAGCAACACAAGAGAATACTTTGAAATAATATTAATTAAGGCAGTCACTTCAGTACGGATTAAATAGGATATAACTTTATTACGATTTACTTCTAATTTCATAAATAGAAGTATTTTAGACAACAAACATCCATCATTCATTAATGAGACAGAGAATTCAGTTAACACACAATCTTCTAAAAGCACGTTAAAGTGGAGCAAAATATTTCCAATCTGTGAGATATAACAACAATAATAACACATTTTTGTTTGAATTTTTTAACAAAAGTAAATAAATTTCATTTTGTGTTTAAAGTTTTGTTAAAGAAATAAAACATTCTTGAAATTTGAGATAGTTTTATAATTTGTGTTTTGAAAGAGAAAATTGTTTAACTTAAAATTTTGTTACGAGTGCTTAAAAAAAAGAAAAAAAATTTTTTTTATTCATAATTATATATATATAAAATTAAGTACTATTTTATATTAGAATAATGTTTTATATTATTTTTTATATAATGTGTAATATGTATTGGTGTTTTAGTTGTATTAAATCTGAAAATATTTATCATCAGCAATAAGTTGACAATTTTGAAAATATCGGATATATATGTCTAAATAATCGGATATATAAATCAAAATATCGGATATTTTCCAAAATATCATGATATTTACGAACCCTGTTCAGTTTGGATTAACCTTTAACATCGTTATAGCTTTCTATGATTTAGAAACGAAACTGTGACAGCATTTATCATTATAGATATAATTGGAACTTCAAAACATAACTACAGATTTTTATAAAAATTGTTTCCATGTAAGTAAACAAGTGAATGCGAAAACCACAATAGTTTAAATAACAATTAATAATAAAACATCCTTACTTAATTTCCTCGTAGTCTTGAATCCACACCGTTTAAAATCCAAACAGTTAAATGCGAGTTCAGATGGTCACAGTTAAAGCTGTCGATTAAGGTTAACAGTTAAGTTAATTCACTACAGTTTTCATGAGTAGACCAAAAATTTAAATATGTTATGAAACTAATTTCTAAAACTTTAATGCAGCTAATAATAAATAAATGCAGCTAAATCTCTCTAAATAATAAAATGTCGTACGGGTTTTTTTTTTCTATAGATATGGAGGTTAGATCATTCAACCTATCTCGAGTCGGAAGCTAATGTTACAGGATTTTTAATTGGCATACGAAATTTATTCCTCGTGTCAAATGAAGCAGTTTAACAAAAATAAAAATCCACATTCGCTTCCAACGGTATGTTTCCATGATATATCGTAATAAACTATTAAATTCCCCATTCATACCTTCTCGTTGTTCTTGAAACATTTGTGCAGGATAGCTCGTTTGGGGTGGAATTATATAGGGCTCCAGAACAGATCTGCATGTTCGAATCGGAAACATGAAATAGGAACCACATTTATCGGAACATCATTCTGAAACAACATGTACGTTTGTTTAGGGGTGCCATGGGCGCAGAATTTGTGTTTATGGATGACAACGCCCGTCCTCACCGAGCAAATATCGTAAACGAATGCCTTCAACCTGAGAATATCACCAGTATGGAATGGCCAGCATTCACACCTGACTTGAATCCGATAGAGCATGCGTGGGACATGCCTGGCCGACGAGTTGCAGCCCGTCAACCACCTTCCACATGTGTATCGGAACTTTTGAGTGCATTGCTTGCTGAGCGGAGGAATCTTCCCCAAGATCAGCTCGATAATTTGATACTCAGCATGCCTAGGCGTTGTACGGACTTCATTTCATCGCATGAGAGACATGCAATGTATTGACCATCATACCAAACATGTAATATTAAGTTTTTGTAAAGGAGATATTTTTTACAATTGCTCCAGGTAGCCAAAATCGTAGTTTTTATGAATGGTATCATACATACTCCATCTTTTTCGTTCTGTATCTTTTGTTTAATAAGGGTAGATTTTTACAGGTACGTAAAGGGAACGTGACGGGAACGAGCCGAGCCCGAGCGCCGGATGCATATGTTTATACAGAGACGGGAGTAGAAAGTGGCGGGAACGTGTTTCATTAGTTGTGAAAGATTTGTAACGTCATGGCTCTGTTTCATTTTTCAGTTAAAGATTATCACACTTTTGTTAGAGGAGGAGGAAGAGGAGAGCCAGGTCCGTGCTTAGGGATGGGTTAAAAAAACATGATTTATCTTCAATTCAGTTATAGTAAACCCTTGATTATCAATCCTTTTTTCAATATCAGTTTCTACTATCTGTCAGTCACTACATACAGTCATTTGAAGAATTATATCTTGAATAGCCACTTTTTACTTTCTGCCATGAACGAGAGACGGCCGAGCAGTGAACGACTTCATGCTCCGAATCGTTGGCCGAGAATCGGACGTGTCACGGCGCAGTATAAACAGTTCCATTGAAAAACAGGGAGGAAATGATTACGACGACTCGTCGGATCGTTCCCGTTGCGTTCCCTTCACGTGCCTGTATAAATCGACCCCAAATGGGCTTTATGAATAAGTCCCGTTTGTTTTGTTTCTGAACCTTTATTTGCCGGAGCTGATATTATCCTTAATTTATGGACACGAGTGTATATATATGTACACTGAAGAGACACAAAAATTGGTACGGGCGTGCGTATGCAAATAACGGAGATATGAAACCGATCAGCGTAGCGCAATGCAATCGGCATCGCCAATGTGAGCAACAGGTGTCTGGCGAAGCTGTTAGATCGGTTCCTGTCGCTACAATGTTTGGTCATCAAGGTTTATGTGACTTTGAACGTGGCGTTATAGTCGGCACACGAGAGATAGGAACGTAGCATCTCCGAGGTAGCGATGCAATTTGGATTTTCGCGCACGACCATTTCACGATTGTACCGTGACTATCCGGTAAAACATCGAATCTCCGACAGCGGTGGCTCGCCTGGGCCCGCCAACACCTCCATGGGACTCTTGATGACTGGAAAAACGTTGCCCGGTCTGACGAGTCTCGTTTCCAATTGTATCGGGCGTATGGACGTGCCAGGGTATGGACGCAACCTCGTGAATCTGTGGACCGTACATGTCGACCTGGGACATAACAAATTATATTCAAATTTATATACTTTAAAAAAAAATTACGTCTTTCTTATGTTTTTAAAAATAAATAAACATTTTCCTCAAAATGTCCGTCGTTCAAATAAGTATACTGTGTCTAATAGTCGCAGGGCCGCCCTGAGACTTTACGGGGCCTGGGGCAAACTTCTGTTGGGGGGCCCGAAGAAATCTGATTAATTTTTTTTTAATTTAAATAATTTTTTTTTAATTTTTTTGGGGGGCCCCTTTTTTCAGGAGATTATTTTGAATTTTGACGTACGGTACAAGTTTCAGAATTTTCTTTCTGGCGAAATCTAATAAATAAATTTTTAAAAATTATTTGGGGGCCCCTCCGGCAGTTGGGGGCCTGGGGCAAAGTGCGCCAGTTGCCCCCCCCCCTCTTGGCGGCCCTGAATAGTCGTATACATCAATTACTTACGAGTCTCTCCTAAAAGTTGTAAAGGCGCCTTTTTTAAAACTTGACCCCTGTAAAGATTGTTTTGCTACAACGCTAGTTAGGCTTAGCTGTTGAATCGCAACCCTCATAATGTCTGTGCTGATCCAAGTTTTAAACAACACTCCTATTGTATTGTATCCTGTGTATTTTGGTGAGTTTCGTAGCATGCTATCGACTGATTGTATTTTTTCGCTAAACTGATTGTATTTTTTGTGGAAATTTTGATATTTAGATTATGGCCCGTTTCGTCGCCGCGATTTCGAAATGGCGCAACGCATGTGTAGAATTGCAACCGTGTTTGAAAGAAAACGAAACGTATAGAAGAGTAAGATTTTGATTAGGCGTCAGAATGGCCCCCTACCGTAGTTTTAGTTTTTAATATCGTTACATGTGGAGCAGGTCACGCTGAAATAATTACTTTCGATTCGAATCACTTTCGATTCGCGAGTTTCAAAATCTCACGACACCCGCCGGGGACGTTATTCATGTACTGTTCCGGATATATTCTAATCCGTTAAAGTATGGACGTCGTGCTATCAGAAGAATCAATGGCATACCATCACTGGCATTTCCCGTTAGGGAAATGACGTTTTCAAAGTGAGGGCGCCATTTTAATAGACTCCGAGTACCGAATTCTTAGAAATTACCTTAGTGATAGAATAGTGGGCGAATATGTATGGATGTAATTTTCAAAATTTATCTTTCTTTTCTAATAAATGAAACATTTTGAAATCAAGAACTTATTTTTCAACGAAAAATGGCGTTATTCCGTGAAGCAGACTAATTCCGAAACAGATATATATTCATTACTCGGTAATCCGTGTGAAAATAGGTTTAAGCTAGGCCTAAAATTTGCAGACCCGTTGTATGAAAAGTCGCTATACAGGGGCTCAAGTCCGATTCTTGACTATATATACCATGTATGCCAACTCGGCATGCCCCCCCCCCTTCCCTAAAACTGATGTGGGCGTAACATTTCCAAAATTGGCACGCAGAAAAAAATAATCATGAATCATTGTTAAAAAACCATTTTACCAAGAATTGGCTATTTGAAGCATAGAACGTTATCAAATAACAAAAAACTATACAACATATTAACTTCATCATTAAAACACCCATACGATGCAACCAGAAAAACTTAATCCCTTATATACACTATAACAGGGGTGTCAAACTCGCGGCCCACGAAGAACATTTTTGCGGCCCGGCCAATATAATATATAATAAAATAACTGACGCAGAATTATAAGATAGGAAGAATTCGCTAAATGTTTTCTTAATTATACTCATTTTTTGCTATTATTAAACAAAATGCGTATATTTATGTTGAATATACTGTAATAAGGTAAATAAACCTACGTTTCTATTAATATTGATTTTTTTGCGGCCCACCTATAGCCTTGGGCCAAACAAACTTAAACCTTGTTTGTTTGGCCCAAGGTAGCCTTTGAGTTTGACACCCCTGCACTATAACATACGTATGATGATACATATATAACTACACATATGATGAACCTATCAATCAAATTTGAAAGGATATATAAAAAATTGCTATTAAAAACGGTAACATTGAAAAAAATGCGAATTGGGAATTTTTTGTTTTAAAATAAATATTGTGGGGTCCCTAGGCCCGGGCCTAATGGAAAATCAGGGCCTGCAGGGGCGGTTTGCTAGGAATTCTTTGATATCTCTGACGTGCCCACTGCAAACGTTCCCGGTTAGATATTGTTGTCAAAGTCTATGAACCACAGACGGACTCACATTTAGCCATCTGGCCACTGCTGCCTGACTTTGTCCTTGTTACAATATATATATATATTGTTATACAATATATATTGTTATATATATTGTTATATATATATATCCCACCGAATCTAAAAAGAAACCCGACGTGGTGCCACAAGGCTACCTTCGACCCTAGTCCTTTTATGAAATGTATTTCATATTCAAGATTCCTAGACAAACACTCCAGTAATGGCTTTTAAGAGAACTCTCTTTACAATTAACATCCATGCCGACAGTGGGACTCGAACCCACGGACTCTGATACTAGCCATCTAACCATTCGGCCATCGCCTGGCACTTCTGCGTACTTCTAAGAACAGGAGAATCCGTTTATCGTGGTGCAGAGATTGGAGTATGGATCAATGGGCGACCGTTCTCTTCACTGATGAGTACCGGTTCAGCCAAAACACCGATTCTCGCCGTACGCTCATATGGAGAGAACCAGGGACCCGCTACCTACCCTCCAATGTCCGCGAAATCGACCATTATGGCGGAGGGGGTTTAATGGATGGCCGCTCACCTCTCCATGTCTTTTAAAGAGGCACTGTGACTGGTGTGAGGTATAGGAATGAGGTCTTGGAGCCCTATGTTCGCCTTTTCAGGGGTGCAGTTGGCACCGAGTTCATTTTAACGCGAGGTTACATAGAGCTCTTCTGGTCGACGAATTTCTAGAGAGTGAGGATATTCGCCGGATGGATTGGCCAGCCAGATCTCCAGACCTTAACCCTATAGAGCATGTCTGGGACGCTTTGGGGAGGGCAACTCGCAAACCCCCTCCGAGAACCATCCAGGGAATGATAAACTGCCTTATTTTCCAGTATGAAATCGCGCTGCTGTACCTGTATATCTGTAAGAGGGGATCATACTCCCCATTAACCCATTTTTTTGTTTATTCTGTAACCGCTGTTTCATGCCTTCGGACTCCAACGAGTGTTACGCACGATCATGCGTGTGTATTACTATTATTTGTTTTGTAATGTATCAATGTATGTACATATCAAAATTAAAGCCAAACGATATTTTAAATGCCACCACAATTCAAAAATAATAAAAAAAAAAGTGCCAGACGATAATTTTAATTATGAATTTATCCGAAAATATTTCAGAGTACGATGACTTACTGGTTTCTTAAAAATAAAGTTTTAGTATGTTTTCAAAATATTTCATGTAGTTTTGTTAAGAATAGATTATAGATCTTATTATTAAATACCCATTCTGAAATATTCATTTTAATTGATGGATAGACCCTTATTTCATTGAAAATCGTAAGTGTACGAACACTTTTGGGACCCACTGTATGTCTTAGCTAAATTTTAGCTTTCTTAATTTTTTTTTGTTCAAATTGAAATCTTTCCGAGTGTAAGCCGCTGTTGTAATAAAAATATTTGTGAGCATCAGCAAGATGTAATGAAACATCTTGTCGTATTACAAAAACCTGAAGTGAAAAAATTACGCCGTCATTCCGATTCAAATATTTCTCGCAGTTCGAAATCGTTAAGATTTGTCAGGTTTCAGCGCTTTCACTATCCCGGCCGAGTTTGAAATATATCAACGGCGGATATTGGTCACGTGACATCTCCTTTTCCGCGCGAATTTTCAAATCTTTGGCAAAGCTCCAATCGCACGTGAACTGCATGTAAAAATTGAACGCTCGCTTGTATTCTAGAAATAAATGTACTATATAGTTAACTGCAAAGAAAATTCAAAGCCTAGTTTCGGTTCTACGCAAAATAAAACTTATTAAGACATTGCTTTTCCCCTGTTTTCAAAAATGATTTATCATAAATTCTGATAGAACAAGAACAAGAATTTTTTCGATGTTATATAAATACGCATATTTGTTTCGGGCATTTGAAATCGAGAACAAATTATCGGCATCAAATTTTCATCATTAGAGTGTGTTTAAAAACAACCTTCCTCTTAAAGGGGTCTTATTTATTTCTAAAACAACATGTAGATAGCATAATGTATCAGCATAGAGAGAATTTCCATTGATCATTTCCCTGTATGTGCTGTGTACCTCACCCAGTTCTGATAATATTTAGTTATATTCCTGCAATTATCATTCAAAGCAATAGATCCCTATAAAAATGATAAATCCAAGTTCCACTGGATAGAGTTATGAATTATAATACAGTTGCATATATAAAGCCTTCAGATTTTTAAAGTAATTTTTTCAAAAAATAAGGTGATCTCAGAAAATAATTCCACATACTTAAAATATTGAACAAAACATACTCAGTGCATTTTATAAACATCTTACATCTCTTTGTCAAAGGACATGAAAAAAAATTCAGATTTCTAATAAAAAGAATTCCTAGCAAGCCAACCCTGTAAAGTGACTTTTCCTACGACGCTTCGCTAGGCCTAAAAGTAGGCCTAGCGGAAACCAGCCGTGCATGCAGGAAAAGCTTGCATTGTAGGATGTTCAATTTAATATAAACATACTATATATTCATGTATTATGCTATATACAGAGGCTCTTCGCACATTTTTTTAGACGATTTTGGTAAGCGGTAATAAAAAATCTTTTGCTGCAAAAGAAATAATTGCAATTGTACTATGTTTTTAAAAGTCAAAATTATTATCTGCGGCTTGAAAGTTTTGTTTTTATTCAAAAAAACGTTTTTAACAAAGCAGTGATTCGAAGGCTACATTTATGCTCACTATCCTATATTTATGAAACACTTATCCAAAGAAAAATGGAAAACAATTGTCACAATAGATGAATCATGGGCGTATTTAACGCTTTACCCACAGTGCCATCAATCTGGGAGACTCCATCGGGACAAAGCTAGCAGTCACACATCAAAATCCACTGTAAATATCCTAAAAGAAATGGAACAAAAAACTGGTATCAAGGCTGAAAAACCCTTCACTGATATCCCTACTAAATCTCCCGACGTATCACCTACGGATTTGTGTGCTTTTAAAATCTGCATTATCCAAACGTCGTCCCAAAACCCTTACAGGACTCTGGAAAGCTGTTCAGGAGAATTGGGATAGAATACCTCTTCTGACACTTCAAAAGGCATTATTATCCTGGAAATTGCGGTGTCGAAAGATAATTCAGAATAAGGGATGTCGAATAGAACATTTAAAACGCAAGAATTTTATGTAATTTAGTTTTGTGAATACAATATACATCGTCTAAAAAAGGTGTGAACAGCCTCTGTATAACAGTACCGAAAAAGCCTGCGTACATCAATATGTTGTGCGGAACTGAATCAAATGTCGGAGGGCTTCATTTGCAAGTGCAGGGTCATCAGATCTGAGAAATAACCGAAAGATTGCGAGTTCGGTTTTGTCGAATTGTTGTTTCAAAGAAGTATCGTGTGATAATGCCACGAAAATATCTTGTTCGAGTATAGATTGTTAATGTCAAAATAGTTTCGCGAACCACAGTTTAAGAATCTATGGCTTAGTCATTGAGATGACCGAGGACAAAAAAAACGGTAAAACATTCAGTGGGAAATTTCAGTATCCGATTTCATGATATCTGAATTGAAAAGATGCGAATCTGTTCAATAAATTGAATTGCAGAGTTCTAACTGATTAGCCCTATGGTCAGTGGCGTAGCTAGAGGGGTGCGGTGCGCACATATTTTGGGGCGGCATATTTTTATTTAGTATTAGTTGTAAAAAAACCACTTGTTCAATTCATAAGTTTACTATTCGATTTCTACGAATTATGAATTACTATATGATTTCGAATATTTTTCCTCATCGTCAAGTCAATGTAGGGTAGAAAATATTATCTCTAAAAATTTTGGTCTGATACCAATTGATTGACTTAGAAAGGGCGGCAAATTGGAGACCGCCCCGGGCGGCAAAAGTTCTAGCTACGCCACTGCCTATGGTTTCGCTTGCGTCCCGAAAGGGTACCATTTCCATTGCAATGTCCTTGATATGTCGATATCCTGTTGGATCAATGAAGGCTCCCAAGTTTACAAGAAGTGCTCAATTTGCAACCTAACAGTGACGTAGCGAGCATAACTGGGCACGATACCTTTCCCCCCTCCCCCCGAAAAACATAGTAATATAATATATATAGAATTAGTTATTTTGGGACCATTTGGCGCCCCGAGCATGCTAGCTACTGCAACCTAATACTTTCAGCACGTGTTGCATAATGTGCTTGTAGTGAAGTTTTTAATGACATCAAAACTTCCGTTTTGTTCATGGTGTGAAAGAAGTTTCCGGACCAGGGTTGCCAAATAAAAACACCGAAAATAAGGGACGGATTTTGATAACTATACTACTGGGGGAATATGGAATACCCCCACGGAAAGTGGGTCCGGGGGGTACTTCCCCGGAAATTTTTCAAATTTTAACCCTTCAAATAGCCATTTTCAATGCATTTTTTTTTTTTTTTTTGGCAACTTGCATAGAGTTTAGGTTGAGTAAACAATGTAATTACATAGAAAATTTGCAAATCAAAAACAATTTAAAGTTGGTTTTGGCATATAGTACAAAACTAATTTTATTTTATTAGTTTACTACAAGTGAGTAAGTGCCCTTATAAAGTGTTAGGGACGCGTATGTAAAATTTGTA
Organism: Dolomedes plantarius; assembly: GCA_907164885.2. NCBI lineage: Eukaryota > Metazoa > Arthropoda > Arachnida > Araneae > Dolomedidae > Dolomedes > Dolomedes plantarius. The sequence continues at coordinate 107,287 of CAJRAI020000294.1, forward strand.
ATTTTGTTATTGTACAATGTACATAATATGTGCGCAGGTGAAGGCGAAACGGCGCATGCAGCACAGAAATGAATCGTAACGCCCTAATGACATCGCACCGTTTTCATGCCTATTTTAAGATTGTTCTTGACATGGCCGAACTGGCAACGCAACTTGCGTAGAAAAGGATATTTCCGGGGATACTATTCATTAGTTTACTCGCGTAAAAGACACAAATTTCTTCATAATTCAACATTTATTTCTTTGTCATCTGAAACTCGTGATAAAAATAACTCCCCTTGCAAAGTTGTGTCCCTCCTTCTCGTTTCTGTGACAACTTTCATTTTTGCGCCCGTGAATGCGGACGATTCCTCCATCCTGCTTATGTTCCAGTAAATCGGGTCGAGTGGATTAGATCGAAAAACAAAGCGGCGGCGTTTGCTTTCGAACACTATATCGAAGATGCGTTTGAAATGTTTTACGAATCCCTGCACGTTTTACCAAAATAAAAATAAAAAGTTTTACAGATACAGTGATTTTCTCTTATAAGAATCACGTTTGTTATTACTGTTTTTGATTCTTATAAGCGGTTGATTCTTATAGCCGAATTGTAGGTTTTGGACAGGCGCACACACACACTTATATATACACATATATATATATATATGATAATTTACAATAAAATACTCTTTAATTTACGTTAATTATCTTTTATTAAAATTATTTTTATAATTTTAAAAATACAACTTAATTTCTAGGCCTATAAGTAGATACACGTGATTATAGTAAGAGAAGAAAGTAATCCAATATTTGTTACGACATACCTGCTTAACAGTTTAACATTTCAACTACAGGAAGGGACCAAGAAAAGGTTGGCGGTGTTCGTTGGAAAAACCACCAAAAAAAGTGGACCATTCCCTAATAAAATCTTTCGTTAACTATTACGTGGTGTATGTTCTTTTGGACTGTCAATATTCTAACCCCCGATGATTCGCCAAAGTCTGGTGTCGAGTGTAAAATGTTGTCATAACAAGGTCTGAATCGGGCTAAAGGCTGTAAGGGGGCGTCCATTAATTACGTGAGGTGATTTTTCGACCCCCTCCCCCCCCCCTAATCTCACGTGAGATTTTTCAAAATGCGTATTTTTAGTGTAAATACGTTAATCTGTGCTCGATTGCGCTGGATTTATGTAATAAAACATTTGCTTAATTATTTTTATTTAAGACTAGTTAATACTAGTATTTAAGACTATTAAGAACGTAGTCTAGAATCGCAGTGAGGAAATCGAACAATAAAATACTTAAATAAGAACTACTATAGTTCGTAAAAGAAAATTCATTCTAATTCAGTCCACGGGGACTGATGTGTGGTCTCAAGAGTGACTACTGGAACTATTGGGGAGGATTTAGCCAGATTTTAGTGTAGAAACATGTTTTACTTAATATAACCCAGTTTTCTCGCAATTTTACTGTTTCTTGCGGGAAAAAAAAATCGCGTGATATTTGCCGAGACCCCCCCTCTCCCCCACGTGAGACTGGGTGAGATTCAGCTAGACTCCCCCCCCCCCCAAAAAAAAAGCCTCGCGTAATTAATGGACGCCCCCTAAGTGTACGTACAACCACCGACATGTTACATTTTGAGGAGACGCCATTGTTCTGTGCGAGTGATTTAGGACGACGCCCTCTTTTTCAGGTGTACCTCAGCACCCGCAGAGGAGCCTGGGTGATCCACAGGGTCGGGCCCCGGGGCAGGCCCTTCGACATCTTCATGATGAAACGCTTCTGGAACGTCTTCTTCAACTACTTGCCCTACCCCGTCACATGCGCCATAGCCGAGAACCACATCAACGGCCGCTTCGACCACGAGCTCTACAACATGAAACCGGACCACCGCATTCTCGGACAACACCCGATGGTCAACGACGCACTGCCCAACAGAATACTCAGCGGGACGGTGCAAGTCAAAGGTAAGTCCTAGTTTTGTGTGCATTGCCGTTATTCGAGATGTTCACCGCAGGTACAATCCGCCATCTCCTACCCATGAACCAGCCTGATGCACTCTATGCAACTAGTTTAAGGAAACAAATAAATCGGAAGCAAGAAATCGTGTCCCGTGCTTTCTGTATAACAGATAAATTGACTCTCGCTCTGGTATTTCAAATTCCTGGTCGGCAATGAGTTTAAAAGGCTGACTTGTTCCAGTTAACCTTAAACCGCAATTGATGGGAATATTACGCTTAGAAAAGGTATTTAGCAGTTTTCTCGGCATCGTACAGACGGTTATTGTACAGACAACTATCTACCCCTCATCAGACACTAGGTGTGAAAGGTTGCAAGTATTTCTGCTGTTTTCAAGCATTGCCACGTCGTCTAATTTCTTTTTAATAATGGTCCTACACAGCGAGTCCCTTTTATTCTCTCGTATGGATTGCAAAACTTGTGACATCATAAGTAGGTAGGCTATTCTCTGAGGCTTTACTAAATTCATGGCCTAATGTCCTAATTGTAAGTGATAAGGCCAACTTTAAAACAAACTTATTTACAAAGAAATTTAACATTAGACAAGTAAAGCATAATTAAATGACTTTATCTTAAGTGCAGATTTAGCCGTATGCTCCGAGACCAGGGTAGTCTCACAACAGGAGCTTAAAAAACGTCTGCCTAGCCGGCCGTTACATGAGGGATCTCCCGAAAATGAGTCTCGCATCTATACCATGCTTGAAGCCTTCGCGGCTGGCGTGGCGTCTTCTTAGAAATTGTTTTCCAGAGCGGGTGACGGTTCTTAACGACGAACATTCCTGCAAACTTTATTACGCGATAGTGTCAAACTCGCATTGAGCTATTGCTAAGACAGTTTTAGGGTCAGATGGGAGACGCTTCTGTTTTTCCAATCAGATTTTCTCACAGCTTGCTTGCGAAAACGATATGCCTGGACTTAACTTTCAGGCCAAAAATTCTGGCGGCATTTGTCGGTATCGTTTTTTAATCCGCCCGGAATCCACACACGTGTTCCAAAAACGATGGGAACTCGAAAATGATATTCCGATGAGTTCGCAGCTGTGTTCGTGCACCCTGTGAGGTCCTGGGGGAAAAAATAACCCCCTGTTTTCATTACGCTACACCATTTTAACCTGCGGTTCCCGAAAACCAACTCGAAAGAATTCTTTTGGGCGGAAGAGATGGACGTGGTAAAATATAACAAAATTCCTCGTGTACCGGGCACATAGAAACGAATTGATTCCTCGTAAAACTTTCACTCCTGAGCCATATGGCACTAGACCTAGACGAAGACCAGGACTTGTATGGTATGACAAGGGGGCGTCCATTAATTACGGGAGGCTTTTAGGGGGGGAGAGACAGTCGAGCCGAATCTCACCCAGTCTCACATGGGAGAGAGGGGGGTGGGGGTCTCGGCAAATATCACGTAATTTTTTTTCCGCAAGAAACGGTGTAAAATTGCGAGAAAACAGGGTTATATTAAGTAAAACATGTTTCTACACTAAAATATGGCTAAATCCTACACGATAGTTCCAGTAGTCACTCTCGAGACCACACGCGAGTCCCCGTGGACTGAATTAGAACGAATATTCTTTTACGAATTTTAGTGGTTCCTATTTAAGTTGTTTAGTGGTTTCCTATTTTAGTTGATTAGTGGTTCCTATTTAAGTATTTTATTGTTGGATTTTCTCACTGTGATTCTAGACTACGCTCTTAGTAGTCTTAAATACTAGTCTCAACTAGAAATAATTAAGCAAATTATGTCTTTTCTAAATAAATCCAACGCAATCGAGCACAGATTAACGTATTGACACTAAAAATACGCAATTTGAAAAATCTCACTAGGGGGAGAGGGGGTCCGAAAAATCTCCTCGCGTTATTAATGGACGCCCCCCCCAAAGATTTTCGTCATCCATATAAACCCTTTTCCAAACAGAATGTGATTGTTGCAGGTGACGTGAAGCAGTTGACGGCGAAAGGCGTGATCTTCGAAGGTGAGGAGGAGGAGGTTGCCGTGGACGAGGTGGTGCTGGCCACTGGCTACAAGATCCACTTCCCCTACATCAGCAAAGACATCGTCTGGGTGGAGGACAACAAGGTGGAGCTCTTCAAGTTCGCCTTCCCGCCCAAGCTGCGGCACCAGAGCCTCGTGCTGATCGGTCTGGGCCAGCCGGTCGGGCCCCTCATGCCCATCTCCGAACTGCAGTCCAGGGTGTACGCCCTGCACATGAGCGGTCAGTCTTTCCACTCTCGGTTCAGTATGCCTATACCTGCAGTCTACCCGTATTCCCCTTTGAGGTCACTGCCTGCGTTCGAAATGCCATTTTTACCATGCTTTTAACTTGCTTTCTTGTTTGTGTCTGTCCGATACAAATCTTGCAATCGATTTTTAACCAACTTCACGACTAGCTAGACGTTTGAAACTTTTAGAATAGCTCCTACGACGATGCATTATTTTAACACTTTTAGCCATCTTTATTCCGTATTTCAAAATCCATTACGTAAAAATACGAGTAGCGTCTGGAGCCAAAAGTAACTGCGCTACAGGCGCCATCTATTAACGTAAGAGTGAACACCAAGCATATTCCATTTTCATTACAATGGGATAATTTTTATTTATGCCTACATGCTATTTGCGATGTTTTCTCTGCGAAATTCATTCATTTTTCCCTTCAAGTTATAGATTATAATTTTGAAATCCGTAATTAACTATGGAAGATGCGAATTCGTTTGCATCTCATGAAGAACCTGAATGTAAATTACATTTCTTTTTTTTTTCAACAGGAAATTTTAAAACATGGTATATAAAGTCTGTATCTCGTAATTATTTGACTATTTTGGTCAATTTTTTATTTTTTGCGAGAATCGTGTCATTCAATCTTTTCTCTTTTCGAAACAGTTTTGATTTTCATTCTACATCAATTAGAAGCAGAGTTGTAGCTATTTTAAAAAACAGCTTCTGCTACAAAATTGAAGGCACAAACAACTTTAAATGCTTTTTTCTCAGAATTATTTTTTAGCACAAATCTCTACCGTCATCGTGATATTTCACATAATAGTGCATATAATTTGATAAAATTTTCAGGAAATGTTTCAGATGCTATTGTCAATGAAATGACGCACAATAGATGTATAATTTTTTTTTGTTTGTTTGGGGCTGTTTTTATAAGGAAAGGAATGACGAATCGGGGAAAAATTTTCATATTGGAACATAAAATTGTCTGTATTTTTGCATTTTAAAATTTCTCTTCGATTGTGGGTCATTTTGAAGATAACTTGTCATATGTATCATGCGTGATAAGGAAATTAAAATAGTAGCATTAGAATTTTGTGCAGAGCGATAGGCGTTTTAGCTAAATTCCATTTAAAAATTCAAATTGACCAATCTATAAAAAGTATGGAATTTACAGGCAAGTTTTAATTTTTAAACTAGAAGGTAACCCGTCATTTTGACGTCATAATACTAATGACGTCATAATGGAAAAAGTATATGAAAGTTAAAAAAATATCCCGAATTATCTAACAATATTGCATTTAATCCACACCTTGTAAAAGTAAACCCTTTCATTATATTGTATTTATTTAGTTTTTCATGCGATTATACAGTGTTATACAGAGACAACGGCTATTATATATATATATATATATATATATATATATATATATATATATATATATATATATATATATATATATATATATAATGCTATTTTACGATAAAAGACTAAAAGATCCTTAAACAATTTAAAAAAATTTTGCTCCGAACGTAGGCTTAAGCAGAACAAGCAAATGAGGTTCCCAGAAACGGGTCGATTTCTTGAAAGTGAAGCAGCATCTCGCTTTTGCATTGTAGGGCTCAGTAAGCAAAACTTGATCTCGGTTCATGCGAGTATTTTTACGGCTGCACCGAATGCAGTTCGTTTTCCAGATATTGACAATTTTGAACCCAAGAAATAGTTTGGAAGTAGTCAACATGAGGTTCAGTGGTTAAAAGTTTCTAAATCAAACGACAAAAGAAACGAAAGTCAACAGAATTAATATTAAGAATAACATTTAATGAAAATAGAACGTGCTCTTAGTAAGAAGCACCCTTTCGAAGTGACCAAAAATTTACTTAACGCGGGAATCGAAATGCTTGAAATCAATGCGCATGCGCGCTATACAGGAAGTGATCTATTTATAGAAATCTCGCGCTACAATTCACTACAGCAGCTGTCAGTAGAATTACATTGGGAACAGTTTATGATTAAAAATAAAAAAGAGTTAATATAATCGAAGAAGGAAAAGTCCGGAGATGATCAGACTGGAACATAGTTCAATCGAATAAGTTAGTTCTTTCGTTATATATATATATATATCTGGGGTGGTCATGTTAAAGAGGGTTCGGAGCCATTTGGAAACGTCATATACTCGAGAGAACCCAAAACGAAAACGTTATACTGGACACGAAAGAAATATTAAGCGTTATTTTCTTTTGACGTTTTCTTGAAATATTTCAGTCTCCAGTGGTTAGGATGATTGATATTCTAAATTCTTACGTAGTTCAATACCTTTATTTTTTCCTTTGTTTCGCTCGATGGTTCCAATCTGGCCTCTGTTGAGTGGTCGCCATTCAATGCTGGATTTTTTATCGAGTTCCTGATGTACGGACATTTCTAACACAATTTGCCGGGAAAACGTTACCCTTCTTCGGCAAGATTTTCTCTGTTTCTCTGTCCATGTATCTAATGCAATATCTCCTTTCCTTAGGCAAGATCCGGCTGCCGTCCGGTGGCGCCATGCTGTCGGACATCCGGAAGAAGGACCTCGAGATGCAGAAGCGGTACTTCTCGGGCCCCCGGCACACCATCCAGGTGGACTGGATCAACTACATGGACGAGCTGGCCGAGCTGGCCGGCGTCAAGCCCAACCTCCTCTCCATGCTGTTCGAGGACCCCCTCCTCTTCTACCAGTGCTTCTTGGGACCCTGCCTGCCCTACCAGTACCGGCTGGAGGGGCCCGGGGCGTGGCGGGGCGCCCGGGACGCCATCCTCGGAGCAGACGCCCGCATCACCGGGGCGCTGAAGACGCGTGGGCGCTGCACGAAGCGGGCCGCCCCGCACTTCGACATCTTCAGGTTCCTGATCGCGGTGGTGGGCATCACCTTGCTCGCCATGGCACTCGCCCTCGCCTGAACACCTCCCCTTCCTTTGTATTATAGCTTTCGTTTTTACCAATAAAGTGTACATTTTATCGTGCCGATGCTTTTCCTTCACGACGCCGGAACCACTCCAAACAGGCTATTTCCACCAACGGAACAAAGGGGGCTTCCATTAATTACGCGAGGCGATTTTTAGACCCCCTCCCCCACTGGTGAGATGTGGTGAGACTTGACACACTTCCACCCCCTCCCCTAATCTCACGGGAGATTTTTCCAAAATGCGTATTTTTAGTGTCAATACGTTAATCTGTGCTCGATTGCGTCAGACTTATTTAAAAGAAAAACAATTTGCTTAATTATTTTTATTTAAGACTAGTTAAGACTAGTATTTAAGATTACTGAGAACGTAGTCTAGAATCACGGTGAGAAAATCTAACTATAAAATACTTAAATAGGAACTACTAAAATTCGTAAAAGAAATTCATTCTAATTCAGTCCACGGGGACTCACGTGTGGTCTCAAGATAGACTACTGGAACTATTGTGTAGGATTTAGCGTTTTTTAGTGTAGAAACATGTTTTACTTAATATAACCCAGTTTTCTCGCCATTTTACACTGTTTCTTGCGGGAAAAAAATTGCGTGACATTTGCCGAGACCCCCCACGTGTGACTGGGTGAGATTCGGCTAGACTCCCCCCACCCTCTAAAAGCCTCGCGTAATTAATGGACGCCCCCCTCACCCCCAAAAAAATTCTCCCATACACTGGCATCAGTCCAGAGATCGAACGTTCCCGGCGAAGGCATTCGAACCGAGCACCCGAAGTCCAACGCGCTGGACTCGTTTGAAATCGATACTAATAAAGGGACAAGTGGATGTCGAGAGATCACGTGACCGTAACTCATCCGGGCGGGCTACTCCTCGGAAAAAAAATGGCCGACAAATGTACAGGAAAATCGGTGCATTTTTTTTTTCTCATGAAAGTACATAAATGTTACATATTTGGAAAGAGCTTCGAAAACTGATTATTTCTGCGTACACTTATTCTGTTAATTCGATAGTTTTAGAGATATTTTAATTCTAAAATCACTCACTGCTGAGAAACCAAATCACGTGATGCAGTGGTGCTGCCATCTGTCGGCAGCGACGAGAATGAAAATTGAAAGGAATTTATTCAATTTAATTTAATACATTTGTAGGCTTTTTTTTTCTTTTGTGGGGCCCGAAGTACATAAATGTTACACGGATGGCTTGAGCGTAGCTAGGCGAAGCCCGGCTAGTATTTAAATAAAAACCGCCGGTAAAGTGAATCCTGAAGTTCACCGGAAACGATGCGCGTTATGCATTTTCCAAGAACGCTTCCTTGGAGGAATCCTGTTATGAAAAAGAAATTTCTTCCCGCTCTGAGATCTTAGCAGTCAAGTGCCGACGAGTGCCTTTTTTGCCTGGCGAAACCGTCCGATACAGCGTTTGGTGTTCGTTCTGGACTCGTCGACCCACCCATAGGGGGGGGGGTGCGACATACTTCGTTACGGGCAGACTGCAATTACAAAACAACCCAATTTCACACTCTAAGACGTGCACCAGAGTAGAACTCTATACATACACACCAGTAGAGCACCTCTCACGCTCTCGCAAAGTCTTATTTTTAAAAATAAAACTTCAAGGTGTGTGTGTGTGTGTGTGTGTGTGTAAATATACACACACAGTAAAACTTCTCTATGGCGGCCAGCCATGTTTCCGAAAAAAATGTTTGGAGGGGTGCCCGTCGAAAAGGTTTCTTCCGTGCCATTGGCTCTACGGAGTCTTGAATCTCTTCCGAACGAAATAGGGTCATTTAGGAGGGTGGGCGTCGAATAGGAGTGTTTCACTGTGTATGTGTGTGTGTGTGTATATACATATATGTAACGAAAAAACGCGTCTTCCTAAATTACTTTAAAAGCGCATTCCGAATTCTCTTTTCAACCCTTCAGCGGGCGCGCCAATTTTCGGAACACCAACAGTTGCACAGACGTGGCACAAAGTGCAACGTCTCTTTCGACCTCGATGAGTCTTCTCGTAACAAACTCGTTTTTCGAATTGAAAATAATTCTGGGTTTTACGACGAGATATAACATGTTGATAATACTGAGATATATTTATAATGAAAGGCCAGAGAATGCAGATACGATCGCCTTATTTCGAAACTGTCCGGATTATTGGATCTGAGGTGAACTCGCGAATGGATTCCTGTTACGTCCAAAAACAAAACCATGCGACTGTCCGTCTTCGTAATATGCGGGATTGTCTTATTGTAAACCAGTATAATCGCCAGGGCCTTTTTATCGCATGGGCAAATCGGGACTTTAGCCCAGGGCCTCCTGATGCTAGGGGCCCCCCAAACCCCCTTGGTGTATGCACCTGGTACTTCTAATAGTATGTGTAGCCCATGGATAGTTCTTATTTTTATGAATGTTCGTAAGAGGGGGGCCCCCAGCGTCCCTAATCGGGCCCTGATAATCGCTAGTTTACCACTAATAACAATGAACTTGCGTCGGAATGTGTAAGAATTTGGCTAGTGGGGGGGCCTTCTAGAATTGCACTTGCAGACCACGACTCTAAACTAAGGTGGAATCATCTACACTCACTGATAACATTGCACTCGGTATTTTTATTGTTTTTAGATTTTGAAACCGCGCAAAGTAAAAAAAAAAAGTAATAGGTTCTCTATCTCGGACGTTGTTGTTTCAAAACCGTGCCAAAAGAGACTCGGGTACATACACACGTTGTTGGAAAGATGACTTTAAAAAGAAAATAAATTCTCCACTTTCTTAACGGATATTCCTCGAGCGTCCCATTTCGTTTATTTTCCCGCAATACGTTACGTCAGGGTCATCTCGAGGGCACTGGGCCGTCTCCTGGGTGACGTCACGAGAGGTGAAGGTTTCGGCACACGCGACTCGCTGCGGGCTCGATCCTCATTTGTCGTTCTATTTCTTCAAAAGTGGCGTTTGAATAGCTCTGGTTGAAGACGGGATTTTTCCATCAGTCCGTCAGAATCAGCTTATTTCATTCAATGTTGTCGGGCGACGACACTTTCCTTAAACATGCAGGCATTTCACGAGAATCTGAGTAGTGTGAAGTGCTTTTAATAGATGGCGCCACATGATTAAATATGTTGTTGCGGTCTTGTGCCAAAATGTCTTTCGTATTTGCGATGGGTGCTCTTCGTTGCCCCTCGTTTAAACGAAGATTTTAAAAATATTAAGCTACCGAGCAATATTATTTTAACATTTTTTACGAGAGGGATTTAAATTGATCGGTATCTTAACTGTGGTATCTCGCTGTGGTGATACAAAATTTACGAGACTGTGCACGCTGGTGTTAAAGATTTTTAGGAACTAATGTATATAACGTGCAGTCAAAACAGCCCTAAAAAAAACGACGATTCGATACAACAATTCGATAAAAAAAAAACAATGCTTCATTAAATATCATAAAGGTTTAAAATGAATTTCTAATCGAGCTATAAGACTTCTGTGATCCAAAAAGTACCCGGAATAAAAGCAAAGTTTATTGGCCCAAAATCTCCTTCAAAGTAATGCTCTCCCACTGCAACGTTCTCTCCAATCGTCAAAGTCGTCTTTGTGAAACCCGTTCGGAATTTTCTTTCGTCGAATTCGATCCTGAATGATCTTTTAAAATTGCTTGACAGCAACCAAACGGGAACTTGTTCGATAATTATTGTCCGATTCTCCGACCTTATCGATATCTTGATCATTAATCGACGTGGATGGTCTACCAGGTCGCGGGTCATCCAGGGGTCGAAAAAGTAGAAAAAAACCAATGCCGACAAAGTGTAACGTTTTCCCGGCAAATTCTATTAGAAATGTCCGTACGTCAGGAGCTCATTTCTTATGACTTTTCTTCACAAAGTCTGAGGCCCCAATCCCACCCGCCCTTATTGGGTCTTTAATTATATAGGTACTGGTCAATTTAATTAATAGAAGAAATAGTGATATATACATATATACTATATATACTATATGTATGTATATATATATATATATGTGTATGTATATATATATATATGTGTATATGTATATATATATGTGTATATATATGTGTATATGTGTATATGTATGTATATATATGTATATATATGTGTATATATATATATGTGTGTATATATATATATATATATATATATGTGTGTGTGTGTGTGTGTGTGTGTGTATATATATATATGTGTGTGTGTGTGTATATATATATATATGTGTGTGTGTGTGTGTGTGTGTGTGTGTGTGTGTGTGTGTGTGTGTATATATATATATGTATGTTTTGTGGCAATTTCAACCATGGAAATAAGACAAAGGCCACACATGAGGTGAATACGGAGCTCGGATCAAATTCAAAGTTCTTGGAACAACCCGAGAAGCGATCCTAAATGATCTTTTAAAATTGCTTGACAGGAACTTGTTCAATAATCATTGTCCAATTCTCCGACCTCATCGATATCTTGATCATTAATCCGGATCGCGCGTCATCCAAGACGGATTTAAAATGTTTTATGCCAATCAAATACTGTTGTTTTTGACGTCTCTGACAGCTTTTTGCAACAGAAATTTCATTGCGGAAACAAAATTGAATGCATTTTATTTGGTCGATAACATTCGCCTTTTCGTGTGTGAACATTCTCACCTGATTTAAAAACAAATTTATGTTTAGAACATAAAATTCCCGCCAGATGTTTATAGAAGTGGTGAAAATGTTTGATAAAAATCTACTATAGAAGCATTCCGGATACTTTTGGATCACAGTAGTATGTGTCTCTTCAAATAGTAGCATTTACTATAATGCCAAACAGAACAGCATCTCGTGTATATTTTTGAAAACAACGTAATATCTATATATATATAAAACAGTTCCGTAACTCACATAAAACGCACAGACCAAAAGGGCTGACATTTTGCGTGGCGATTCTTCTTATACAGTGTAAAGCTGCACTAAGACAGATCTTTGAAAAATTCTTACATTTTTAAGCTGTTTTTTGTAACATTCTTTAAAGTTTGCATTTCAAATAATAATCCGAGGGTTATAAAATTTATATCGCCAGAAAGATCCTAAAATTTCCTTTAAAATGAAATCTTTTTCGAATCTTCACATCCATTTTCTGATTTTTAAAGATTCACTTTTAAAATTTAATTTATTAAATGCCGATCACGTGGTTTCTTTCCTTTTTGTGATACTTTGAACTGATTTTGCGTCACGTGCATAACAACGAAATAGACGAAAAAAAAAATTTTTTTTTTCTAGCTAATGCGGCAGACGATTGGACATTATCCGAAAAAATATTAAAATACGGAAAAGAAATGTCCCTCAAACTGTACTATATTCTTTAGTATGTTCTATCAGATTTAATTTGAATATTTTCTTCATTATTTTGATTATGAAAATATCTGTTACGATTTTTTTATAAATATATTTTTTCGTTTTTTTTCTTACATCAATTGCATACATTGATCGTTGTATTTATTTTTATATATATATATATATATATATATGCATATTGTGTATATTTATATATGCATATATATGGCATAAATTGCATGCGTTGACTGTTGTATTTAATTTGAATGTACTCCGTAGCGAAGCGCGGGTTTTCAGCTAGTCAAGTATAAATTGAAGATCTCGCACGATAATGCATCGAAAACCTTTTGTCACTCATTTACATATTTCTATATATAAAACAGTTCCGTAACTGATTCATTCATTCACTGACTGACTGACTGACTGACATACAACGCACAGACCAAACCGCTGGACCTAAAGGGCTGACATTTTGCATGGCGATTCTTCTAATAGTGTAGGGGTGCACTAAGAAAGATTTTTCAAAAATTCTTCTTAGATTTTTTTAAATTAAATTTTTAAGCTGTTTTTTAAACTTTTTTTACGTTTGCATGTAAAATAATAATTGGAGGGTTATAAAATTTATATCACGAGAAAGATCCTAAAAATTCCTTCAAAATGAAATCTTTTTCGAACCTTTACCTCGATTTTCTGATTTTTGGTGAATTTTTAAAGATTCATTTTTAGAATTTAATTTATTAAATGCCGATCACGTGACTTCTTTTTCTGTTACTTTCAATAAATTTATCGTCACGTGCATAAAAACTAAATAGACAAAAAATAATTTTTTCTCCTCGCTAATGCGGCAGGCGATTGGACATTATCCAAAAAAAATATTAAAATACAGTAAAAGAAATGTTCTAGAAACTGTACTATACTAACTGTACTATATTCTTTAGTATTCTTTATATTAGATTCAATTTCAATATCTTCTTCTACATTATTTTGTCTATAAAAATATCCCTTACGATTTTTTTTATAAATACAGTCGAACCCCGTTATAACGAACTTCGAGGGACCAAAGCTTTTGTTCGCTTTATCCGGTGGTTCGCTCTATCCGAACTGTTAAGAAAAATGCCAGAGTTCACAAAATGTATAACTCATTAGTTGCAATGTGTATTCGAGAATGATGTATTAATAAAAATGATAAAATCTATTTAAAATGATCATTAATGAATTAAATCGACTAAAATCGATTACATTTGAACCGACACAATACCAATTAAATTACGTACAATAGGAAAACGGAGGGACCAAAATTTTCATTCGTTATATTTCGTTAGTTCGTTATATACCAGGTTCGCTATAACGGGGTTCGACTGTATATATATTTTACATCCATTATATACATTGATCGTCGTATTTATTATATATATATATTGGCATGAATTGCATACATCGACCGATGTTTTTACTTTGAATGTACTCCGTAGCGAAGTGCGGGTTTTCAGCTAGTTTAATTCGTAATCATAATTACAACAAAAGTTGCGCACACGTTATTCTAATTACAAGTGGAACAGTGCTCTTAACAACTACGGGCTTATCGACGCCGTTGCTTTAAGGTTTTACGTTCCTTGAACAGAATGGCTCAAATGAACTGGATCCCTATCTCTTCGGGCTGATGACGTCACGCTCAAACGAGAACTAGAGTCGGTGGGAAGCCGAGGTCCGTTAACTTTGCGAACCTCGGGCTGCACGAAGACGAAAAGAGGTCGGTCTATTAGTAAAAAGATTCCAGATAATAATTAGACCAGGGAATAGTAATTAGTTTCGGTAGTTTTGTTCTGGTTAGGGAGAGGGATTGCGTTCGTTTTGCGAGATGTGAAATCTGAGTTTCGGCGGAAAGTAGAACCGGGGGTGGTGAACTCGAAACAGCCCGTCGAGGGGAACGAATTTGGATGTCTGGTGCGCGAAAGGCTGTTTTTGAAGAAAGAGAAACGCCCCATCGAAATATCTTATCAGTCGGTGTTCCGTGGATGGTCCGCTCGAATATTTCAAAAAGAAAGCGGTTCAGAATGCATTCGTCACCATTTGGCTGCCAAACACCCGAGTGAAGGGGAATCGACGAATGCAGAAGCAATTCGTGGGATGACAGATTAGACGGGCACTTCACGCCACAATCGGTTTCGATACCTCAGCCCTTTCGTCCACGATTCTGTTTTCTGACTGACTTTGGATACCGTAGCTCGAAAGACACCCATCAGCCTGGGGTATACGGCAACAGATGCTTCGACGAGACAACGGACGATTTGCCCTTTTTGCACATTTTGACATCTTACGCTATCCCCCCAAAAGCACGCAGCCCTCAGCTTAATCACTGCTACCCGACAGTAGAATATTCTGTTGAAAAGTACCGGTGACCAGACTTGATTTTCAAGGAATGCGAAGCACATCAATAAACACTACTAATATTGATATTCCTTCCATTATTTTGATAATCACCCGTACACACACACACACATATATATATATATATATATATATATATATACATATATATATATATATATAAATATATACATATTTATACATATTTATATATATATATATATATATACACATACATACACACACACACACACACACACACACACACACACACACACACATATATATATATACATATATATATATATATATATATATATATATACACTCATGGACAAAAAAATTAGCGCACCAAGAAGGAGTGGTCAAAATGAAAGGAAATTT
>CAJRAI020000294.1:127500-130000 GCA_907164885.2 Dolomedes plantarius
TGCAGGTTCGGATCCCGGCCATGGGTGGGTGGGAGTGCCATTCGGTGAACCAGTTTAGGTTCGAGGGCGCATTCCATGGGGCAGTACCATGCACTTTCCCTGGGCTGGGCCCGGCTTTTCTTCTCCCAGGGCTGTCAGCCCGGGGGATCTGCGGAAGTACAAGTCCCCGTGGAATGGCCAGCTCAAGCCGGGTGGCCGGGTGGCCGTTTTGCTAAAAACTTCTTTTCCAAAAATTACTTATTAATTAATTTATGTTTCGGGAAGTGATACTATCTTTTCAACAATTCACTATATATTTTTCACTTTCAGGCGCAACTTCAACTCTTTTTCAAGTAAACATTTCATTTTTAACACATCTTTACTTCAAAGAAATCATTTAGATTTACTAAACTAAATCTTTTAGTAAATTTCTCAGTACTTAATTTCAATTTAGTTTATTTTCAATCAACAATTTTAATAAACATTTCTGATTCGTGCGATAATTTCACATAAAGAAATGACCGGTGAAATGTTTCCCAATATATCTTATAAAAATAGCTATTTTATTAAAAAATAAATAAGCTTAAATAATAATAATCTTATAAAACATCTTGTCTGCTGGTGTCGCCATCTAGTGTTGTTTCCTTTACAAACGATCTTTCAACGAATGCACGAGAAATTGAAACCAACATCCACTTGGCGCAATTCATATATATTATAATATATAATATTTAATTATTTAATATATAATTATTTCGATTATTGAGATAAAATTATAAAGCGTACTCTCTGTTAGCTTAAACTCCCTTATTATCTTAGCCTGTAGATACTAGTCATGTTCATTTTTACTATGTAGTTTAGTAAATATGAACATTTTTAATAAATATGAATCCTCTTTTACTAAATATGAACTCAAAATTGGAAAATAATGCATCATAAATTTCCGTCTGCTTGGTTGTCGCCATATAGTGTTGAGTTGAATGAATTTTTCAAACCAATTCTTCTAAACGAATGCATGAGAAATTGAAACTAATACCCACTGTTAACTATATATATATATAATATTATAAGTACTCTCTGTTAGCGTCTATCTTGCTATTGTTGCGAAGTTCAATCACAAGATCAATTTCAATTTAGTTTAATAAGAAATGTTTTCCCAAGGATTGATTTAAAAACTATCTTATAAAATAAGATATAAAACGTTTTATAAACATTTCTCTCTTTTAAATTGGAATTGGATCCGAATTGCATTTCAAACACTGATATGTCATGTTTTTCTGATTTTTTTAAACGTATTCCTTCCTATTCCTTTTTTGTATAATATAATATAAGTCTTGTTTCGCTATCTAGTAATTAATCTGCTTGTTAAATCAGTAACTTGGCATAATTACTAACTTTCGCATGGTCAAAAACCCGTCAGAAAAAAATCATACGACTTTAAAAAATTATACACAAATTTAAATGCGATTTGCTGCGTCGTGAAGAAAATTTCCTAAATTCGTAAGAATCGAAAAACCGGTAGGAAATATATTTACGAGAGTCGATATTTCTAATTGTCGATAAACCATGACGTACAAGTTGAAAATACTGAAAACTTTTTTTTTTTTCCAAAGTCGTTCTCGAAATATAAATATAATTTTCATTTTTTTCGCCCATTTTTTTTTTGTTTTGTAATGAGATGCACTACAGTAACTGCCGCTTGAGCAGAGAATATTTCGATATTTTCAATATCGATGCCGTCGCTCAGTATTAAAATTAATTTTTTAAACCCTCGTGAAAATTTCATGAAAATTGAAATGTTTCATATCTCTTCTGACGAAACCTACCGCGGGTTATTAACTTATCGTTGCTTGCCTCTGTTTGTGTTTATGTTATGTATTAGTATTTTGGATGCATCTCAAATTTCGACGCATTTTGATAATTTTTCTGTTTACTGCTTGTCCGAGCGATACAGACTGGGCGTCTGAAATTTTTCGTTTTAACGTTTGTCCTCCAGTCGTCACACTCGGAAAACTCGTTACTAATAAGTAATTCGTAGTAATTAATAAATAATTACACCAATTAATTGCCAAAATATTCACACTTTCTTGCTATAATGTTCTGGCCTCCTCGGGCATTCACAAGTTTTATTATGTTCGTTTTAGAAGATATTTGCAAAAATCATTGTCGAACGTTTCAGGACGAAATAAAGTTCAACAAAGACTTAATGAAATATAATTAAAAACAATTTTAAATAATTAATTCGGCTGTTTAAAATTAAACTGGAGTAACTACTTCTGTATTGAAAATCTCTCGCTAATCATTTCCAGCACTCATGGTCGCATCTAAAAAACCGTTAAAAGTGAGTCACACAACGTGCATCGGGGAACGATTTTCCGTTTCAATGAATTTAAAAGCTGATGCCAAAATAAAAGCGCGTTAGCAATCTTAAGCATAGAATTAAGCCGTTAGAATCTTAAGCATAGAATAAGCCGTTAGAATCTTGCATTTTTACTTCTTTGCCTACGATCATGTAAAAAGA
>CAJRAI020000295.1:0-37500 GCA_907164885.2 Dolomedes plantarius
ACTATCGGAAATTGTAATGAAAAATACATTTTAATGATTACATTTTGAATGAAATGCAAGTTCTTCAGAAAAAAGCAATTAAAATTTATATTTGCATTGAAATTCTGATTATAGTACAGAAAAACATAAAAGTAGATTTAGAAACAGAATTTACAATTTAAAGAATTTTTTTTAATCCTACGCCCTTCTAAAATATAAAAAATTTCATAATTTGTAGCCAGAAAAGGGGGGTACATCATAACAGGAAGTAAAACAATCGCCAAGTGGCGGCAGCCCCAACTTCTTCCGATTAACCAGAAAGGT
Organism: Dolomedes plantarius; assembly: GCA_907164885.2. Classification (NCBI taxonomy): domain Eukaryota; kingdom Metazoa; phylum Arthropoda; class Arachnida; order Araneae; family Dolomedidae; genus Dolomedes; species Dolomedes plantarius. Next base: position 304 of record CAJRAI020000295.1, read on the forward strand.
TAAAAACTCTTTGGGTACTACGCTATCCATATTAACTTAAAAAGAAACGAGGCGATATCTGAATTAACTTTAAAAAAAAAAGAAAAAAAGATGGCGATATCTGAATGTAACGTGTTGTTGGAGATTTGAATGTAAACAAACATTGGCGCTCGTATCCTTGGAGGCGAATGATTGGGCGAAATAGATGGCTCCTCCCACCATTGCAGAGTAACCGTGCACTATGGAAATACGCATGCCGCATCTCAAAATAACGGAAAACAAAAGTAAGAAATGTAGGAAAAGAAAGGAGCCACCATTTGTGAAGATTTTTATTCGAAACCTATTTACACTTAACGAAATTGCATCAATTTACACATTCATGGTTTTGAAACCAGTGGTGGGTTTCAGCCAGTTCGCACCGGTTCTGTAGAACCGATACCTAATGTAGGTATCAGTTCTTCGAACCGTTTGCTAATGAGTGCCAGATGAATCGTTTCATTTTTTAAAAATAAACCTACCCTGCCTGTCCGTTCTGTTATGCGGCAATGGCAATCATTTAAAATAGATGGTCCTACTAGGCTCCCGTGGCGTAGAACAATCTGTTATGCTATTGATTGCTTGATTGCAGCCAGTTGCTAATTGGTTGCAGCCAACTACGTAATGGATGAAGGAAGAACATTGAAGAGGTCAAAAGGTAAGAGGAGTTGAGCTTCTGCCTCAGCAGTGTTGACGTGCTCTTTTGAGCTGATGTTAAGCCTCGCGTGTGACCCACGTGTTTACGATGTTTTTTGTTTTTCTCTTCGGTTACTTTTACTTGTCTGTGGCTTTACGGGGATTAATTAATCGTTCGTATGAGTGACGGGCCTGTTCTGGTGACGACTTTTGATTACGGTCCTAATTTGGATAACAATTGATTGAATCTTTAATGACAAATGATAACTTATATGGATACAGAAAATACGGCGATCTCTAGTAGTGATGTGCTACCACAAAAACAGGTTGTAACCCCCCCCTCCAACAATAGCAACTGACACTGGTACTGTCCGACCACGGAAGCAAGGTCCCTGGAAGCTGTTACGCATGCGCGAGAAAAGCTAGTCTACTTAGAAATAGGGGAAAACGTCATATTTTCGGATGTGTTTGTTTATGAAATACGGAATGTATTTCAGACTGCTTTTTGTCCGCAATTTTAAAAGTTATTTTTTAAAACTTTATTTTTGATCGAATACGTGAATAATAATTTCAAATAATAAAAAGAAAGAAGCAAATCTATTTAAAAAAATAGGAGTTTTATAGGAGTGGATATTTTCGGATTACATCACAATCAAAAATTATCTAAAGCTACGTTTTCTTTTTTTCTGACGTTTCCTCGGAGATTCAAATTTTGGAGTTTCTTCACCCTTTGCTTCTCTGCGTATTCTTTTTACACTGGACATCGATATCCCGGTCATTTCACTAGCTCTCTTTGGGGATTGCGAAAGTGGAACAATAACATTTCCTTCCAGTGCTTCTTTATCACACAATTTAATTACATTGTGCATTATACGTTTACAATCACTACGGAACGGCTTATTCCGAGCAGTTGTGTTGGGTAAAGGATCCATTAATTTTAATATAATAATCAAAATAACAGACGAGGAAAAAGCAAGCGAGCGCAGTTAGTAACCGATTCTAAAGAATGTCGAGAGAATACAAGACTTTTCCCCCTCCTTCCTCAGCAGCCTTACCTACAGCGTGAATAGAATCGTCTTGGCACTATGCCAACCGTGGTTCTTCCTACTGTGGTCGGACAGTATACTCCCTGATTGTGCTTGTTCAGTTTCTTGCTCTTCTACATTCATGTCCTCGAAAATTTTCCGAAGTTCATCCTCGTTTTGGATATAATATCGGATGGCAAGGTTGAGGTTGCCAGTCCAACTCTCGGTTCAATCCCAAACATAGCTTTGTATGGTGATGTTTAATTACTGAATGCAAAGCTCTGTTTTTCATGGATTGGACAAAACGAAGACCATTGGACCACTTTGTAGTTTGATTATCTTTCATGCATGAAACCAACATATTTTCAACGTCTTGGATTCCCTCTCAACCGAACAGTGGCGTAGCTAGGGGGGTGCGGTGGGTGCGGAACGCACCGGACGGCACATATTTTGGGGCGGCATATTTTTATTTAGTATTAGTTGTAAAAACCACTTGTTCAATTCATAAGTTTACTATTGTATTTCTACGAATTATGAATTACTATATGATTTCGAATATTTTTCCTCATCGTCAAGTCAATGTAGGGTTGAAAATATCTCTAAAAATTATGCTCGGATACAGACATCAATGGTGCCGACGTCGAGTAGAAGTTCTATGTACTACTCCGTGCTCGATGTTTATTGAATGCTTAGTATAACCGTTACCATGGAGATGACGCGGCCTCCTTTATTACGGCCTAATTTAAATATGGCATCCAATGGTAAAAAAGTTCCGCACCTATAGTTTGTCTCAATTACAATTATTTATTTATGTTTATTAATTTATAAAAACCACCAATTGATTGACTTAGAAAGGGCGGCAAATTGGAGACCGCCCGGGCGGCAAAAGTTCTAGCTACGCCACTGCAAACCGAACCCTGCGACTGGCTGTGACGAGGCTTCCCGTGAACAATCTTCAATTGTGGCCAATACAATAACTGCTCTATAACGGAATTTACAAACTCTCTTCCATTATCAGAATGCAATATACAAGGAGCCCCAAATGTCAAAAAGATATCAAGTAGTTGCAAAGCAACCTCTTCCGCTCGTTTGCTCTGAAGTGCTAGCAGTAACACAAACTTTTTTAAATGGTCCTTGTAAACCACAATAAACCTACATTCATTATCTGCCTGAGATTGCATGTCAATCAAATCCACTTGGCAGCGATTGTTCATTTCTCAGTGAATAATAGGTTTAGAAACCAAACCTTTCCGTTTTTTATTTTTTTTCTGTTGTCACGTTTCACACATCGATTAAAAAATGTGTATCATCTCAGTAGTTATGTTAGCATATTTTCTCGAAGTTTAAATTTGAGTCTGTCTCTACCACCTTGTCCTATGGCCACATGCGCACTTTCGATAACATCAAAAATTTCTTCAACTGGTAAATAATATTTTATGGGCTCATTTGAAGAAACCAACTTTTTTACTCCACTGATTTCAAGAATGTCAAACCTTTTTAATCTGCGGTATTGAACACAAGTCTTGCTAAAGGCAGATTTGGCTTCTTCAACCTCTGATAAAAGAGTGTTGTATTCATCACTTGTTATAACATTAAAGTTATTTTGTTTTCAATTTAATAACTGTAAATGTTCAAGAAATCTATTTTTCCAATTTTTAGCGCAAAAAGCGTTAACATTTTCTTTACTCATCGTAAATAAATCAAACAGCACAAGCACGTTCCTGCCAGAATACGCGGTCGAAGTGGTGACGTCACGTCCGCCATTTTTGGCACCACCACAAAGGCGGCCTTGTTATTCTCCCATAGGACGGAAAAACAAATATTAATATCTCTTAAACTAATAAACATTATAGTAAATCGGAAGAAGCTGGGGCGGTTGTCGACTTTTTTTTAAAGTCGCCAAATTTGCGTTTCTGAGTCCGCCATTTTGGTTAATTCCCAATACACGGTGCCATCGCCAATTTGGCGGAAAGTTGGAGCCAAAATCCCGTTCGGAGACCTGTTCACATAGGAGTCCGTTGCGTAGCGTTAAGGAAAATATGACGTTGAGACGAAAATAAACCAATCATAGGCGTTAAAAATTTCATTGCTAATCGTTTGGAGGCTTATGATTGGTTTATTTTCGTCTCAACGTCATCCTTTCCTTAACGCAACGCAACGGACTCCTATGTGAACAGGCCCTATGGCTTAAACTGAGAAATGTAAACAAATGTGGCGACCAAGAAAGAACAAATAAATTGAAATACAAACTTACTGCTGGCTTTATGAAACTCGTAGGCGCACACGGGATCTTCGCTGCGCTCAGATACTCTTGCTTCACTCCGCTACGCATCCGTCCAAAAATATTACAGAAAATCCCCAGCCGCTGGCTTCGCTACGTACCGCTGGCTGTAGTACAGTAAAAAAAGCTTCCGCCGGCTGTAGAGGTCAGTAGAACAAAGCTTATCCCACAAAAAATCAAATAATATTATCCGATCCCAATGTAAGAAACCATGGACTAGTGCGTCATTTACAACCCCTCCTGTATCCCCCCCTTAAGTCTCTCTTGCGAAAATCTACATCTAACAATATCCAAAATCCTCCCCTGATATTTAGAAACGACATCTTTAACCAACATAGCAATAAACGGCTGACTGAAAAGCATTGAACAAACATAACCCCTATTTGGCATTTTATCGCCAATTTGGCAAAAATCTAAAAAATATGCAGAAAAGGGGATACATCATAACAGGAAGTAAATAATCGCCAAGTTGGCGGCAGCCCCCAACTTCTTCCGATTAACCGAACCAATTTGGTGCACTGAACAAAATTTTTAGCTTCCATTTTATTACGTCGTCTTTCACCAAAGTGCGCGAAAAAAAAAGCTATCGGTACACAGTCGTCTACTTACACACAGTCCAGCAAATATGGTGAAATCAAAAGTCAAAAAATCCGAAATCGAAACTCGAAGTCAAAATCCGTTATTCAAATACGTCGTCCTAGCCATCGTTACTTCATCTGCGCAGTTAAACGTCGCTAAAACCCATAACCTGTTGTAATATTAACGAAATAAAGTGATGGCTAGGTGAATTTAGGACTTTGATGAATAGAAAGTAGGAAGAGAAACACAGTACGTCTTACTGTTTACATAAAATTACAACGGAATACAAAAAAGGTGATGCCAGATGCATAACACATAATAACACAAAATAAGAGATGCCACTCAATAGCACGTAATATTAATTGAAGGCTCGATTCTCAACAAAGTCTTCTCTCTACCGAGACAGAAGGGAGAATCTTTCGCAGGAACGGCAGTAGTAACATCAGAGACGGAAGGGTCAGGAGAAGTGTTTTCTCCAACATTCGTAATCCGTAGGATAGTTGGCAAAGATGTGGATTTCATTATATTAAAAATATTCAATCCACTGCTGTCAGAAAAAGGCTCCAAGTTGGATTCCTTTCTGGCTTCAGAAAATGACTTCAAATATGCAACTGAGCTCAAGCTATGAGAAACGATATTGAAAATATGAAGAGACGTATTGCAGCAGATAAAAATGTACAAGCTATAAATAGCAATCAATCTGATAAAAAGATTGATATCAGCATTCGATGGAATCTTTATACAGTTAGTTTGTTTGCAAAAATGAAATAAATAAATTTTAATACGATAGAACACGAACAAATAACAAAATCCCGCTCGAGATACTCCTCCTTCTGTAGCTTCATGGAACATGTAATCTGATGTAAACATTACAGCACGAAAACAGAAACATGTGCCGAAACGTTAGCGAATCACATGATCAAAACATCCAATCAAGTTGAAGCTGGCAAATCCGGATTCGCGAGGCATAGCCGCCTGCATGAAGCTTCATGGCCGCCTGTCTAAGCACGCCGCTGTTGATACATGATCTTGACCGTGACTGATTTTCACGTTGCCTTGGAAACGTTCGGTTGAGTAATTGACATGTGTATCCAAAATTGTTTTGCTTACCAGCGGCCCGCTCTTCCCCGAGAAGGTTATTTTCACAGTAAAAGAAAAAATAAATAAATAAAAAAATTCCATAATTTCAATATTGAAATGAGAAATTTTATTAGATACTGCTTAATATAACAGATAATATACTTGCATTTCAACATCTGTAACATCAGATTTACTTACGTGAAACCTTCAAGTACGGTTAAACATGTCAAAAATTGATATTTCGGAAAAATCGAATGAATATATAATTCTTTTGAAGAGGTTAGATGAAGACGAAGGTTTAAGCGAGCCATCCATTGAAGAAAAAATGAAACTAACAGTTAGTAATTAACAAATTGGCAATTTTTGCTGATATTTTTATTTAATTATAGTTTACAATGCGAGATAGGGTATATGTATATCTGTCTATCCTCATCTGTTGCTTAAAGGCATACAATAAAAATCACAAAAGAAATCAACCTCTTTTGGATTTTAATTTTTATGAAATAGAATATTAGCTGTAGTTGTGTGCATTAAATACTTTCATAATATTCTTCTTAACAGAAGAACGGGGATTATACAATTATTTCATGGGTTGTTACAGAAAGTATTTATAGAATTTGCTAAATACTGAACTTTGTCAAAGAACCACAATTATTATTTACAAAATGTTGCAGACAACTATATTTAAGTAATAAAAAATTTGCATTTTAAAACACAGACATTTTTATATTTATTCTGTAGTTAGCAAATATTGTCTTAATTTGTGTACATATGTTTGTGATGATTATTATTGTGTAATTTTGTCATAATTTGGTGATCTTAACTATTTTCACGCCACTAGCATTGGCATCAATTTTTGATGAAACTGATACCATTGCCACAATTAGCTTGACTCAAATTAATGATGATATTGTTTTTTATAAACGGGTGTGTTCACTGAATGTATATAATATCCTAGGAAAATTTCAACTATTTGGTTTTAAGTTGGAAAAACCATGATCCATTAAAATACATCGTAACAGACATTAACCAACATTCATTTTAATTTCTGATCATTTAAAAAAAAATTAAACAGGCCTTTATATATATATTTTTTATAAGTTTTATTAAATATTTTTCGTACACAGGAAGATTATCTTCGATTATCATGTGCAAGGTTCTGTGAAGTGACTGCTACACTTTTTAAGAACAAAAACAAAGATGAGACTGACAGTTCAAACATCGTAGAACCTCAAAAGATTCAGGAACTCTTTGAAGCAAAAAGTTTAAAACCCAGTTTTTGTCCTCCTAAAACAGAATTAACAACTTTAAGTAAAGAAAAGAGGAATGTTTGCTGCTTAAAAACATCAGTCGGGGAATTGCAGGTAACATATTGTATATATATTATCACATTTTATTTAAGTATCATATTTTATTCTGGAATCATATGTATATAGGTATCAAATTTTCTAAATTAATATATTTTGTTGAATTATTTCTAATGCTGTTTTTTTTTAAATATTTCTTATGCAGTTATTATTCAGTATTTTTCCACTCTACTGACCTATCACCCAAGTTGTGCAAAATGTTATAAACTACAGCACAAACAAGTCACCATTACATTTATACCTTCAAGCATGAGAATCTCCACAATAACCTCCCACGTATAATTACTCTGGTCAACTGTTATGTTTTTCATTGCAAAAGTAGTTTATAAAATTTCAACACAACACCAATGGTAAGCGACGTGTGCCAACACAAATACTGACCTTTTTACTGTATTTCCACATTTTCATCAAATGCCCATTGTGACACTCCCATTCAGATGGTAAAATACTACCTTCTTGTAAAAAAGTTACTGCCTCTTTCTCGTTAACTACAGTATATTATCTTTTTAAAGTGCCATTTTTGAAGAAAGGTGAAATAAACAGTAAAATGTGTTTTACTGATGTAGCTCTGGCTACTTCTTACATACCTTAGAATTGTTTGTTAACGTCTGCGATTTGGAAGTGGATGCGCCCATTCTCTCCAAGCCTCACAGAGTCACAGTTCATCGATAGGTTGGTATATTGGGAAAGTACCTATAATTCTGATATTGTTATTGTGTCTATTTCTATGACTGTTCATTATTTACAGTTTATTTTGCATGTTTCTCAAACACTGTTCTTTTCTTTACTATTTCTTATATTGTTTATTTGAACAGTCAGTTTAATTATCGTTAATTTAGTAAATTTCTAATGCTGTCATTTTATTATCTTTTTCTCACTATCATTTGAAAAGTTTGTTGCATTTTTTTAAATACATATATATTTCTAGTATTGTTATGTTACCAACTTCTAATACTTGCCATGTGAGATTTAATTTTCTGTGATATATAACAGTTTTAATGAATGTTCACTATCACATCTGCCATAATCAGAATGAATTCTTTGGCTTGTTTTATTTTGAAATTTAAAATATGCCAACCTCATCAATTTATAATTTTCATTCACTTTATTTAATTTGTTTGACAGATACTTATATCATTAATTTTATTTGGAGTTAGTAGGACCAGATGCATATTTTGTTTATGAAATTATCAAGACTTGATATTGTATTATACTTTTGACTGCTCTAAGTTGCATATATATATATATATATATATATATACTCTGTTGCACATTTGTAACATTCACAATTAGGCAATATCATTTCAACATCCAATTTTCAATCAGCATCTGTTACAAATATGATTTTTGTCAACAATTTTTCATTTATATGCGCTTTATTTTCTATTTTAATTTTTATATGCTTAAAATGATGTAATCTATGCATAAGTGATTTCTCAAGTCAGACATGTTGTGATGCAAATGGTTAAAGCTTAAAACATATACTGAGTTTTTTATTTAGTCTTAAATCTCTGAATTTATGATCACTAAACTAAATATGACTATGGGTTATTTATAAATTTATAGGCATCTATAATTTTTCAAGTTATTACCAAGAACTTTAATAAGTAAATAATCACTATATTGAGAAATAATTTTGTGTATATTTTTTTTGTCAATTGTGAAGTATATCCTTTATTTTATTCTCTCTCACATTCAGATAAGACAATTATCTACTGCTACATTTTTTACTACAGTTAAAATATAAATCTTGGTCTCTTTAAACTTGGAGATTTACATATAAATATATATATATATATATATATATATATATATATATATATATATATATATATATATATATATATATGAATAAGTCCTTGGAAGCTGAAAATTTGTAAGGTGGTTTCTCTTAAGCCCTAGGGGTTTACTAAGAAATCTTTTTAAAAATTCGAATTTTAATGGGGATTTAAAGGAGGCTCAACCCCAAAATAAAACATTGACTGACTGATCACTGCATCTCTTGAACCATAAGGCCTAAGAATCTGAAATTTTGCATAGTGGTTCCTCTTAGGCCCTAGGTGCTCATTAAGAAAAATTCTTAAATATTGGAAATTTATGGTGGTTTAAAGGGGCTGTAACCCCCAAATTTAAATGCTAACTGGCTGATCACTGAATCTTTGGAACCATAAGGCTTAAGAAACTGAAATTGTGCAAGGTGGTATCTATAAGGCCCCATGTACTCACTTAGAATTTCAAAAAATCAACCTGTAAGGGTGTTAAAATAGGGGCTTAAATCCCCCCCAAAATTGTTTAAAAATCTAAAACCATATTTAATGTCAGATCACCATTGTTAAATTATATGATGAACTCCTCTAAGGAATGACAACATTTTACTGCTAAAGTTAATTTAAATTAAATTAACCAAATTACATAATTGATGGTGTTAATGTATTCTGTCATGAATCATGAGTATTTAGCCAATATATCCCATGTTTCATGACAGAATATATTAATATCATCGATTATGTAATCTGGTTAATTTAATTTAAATTAATTTTAGCTTTATGTGTGTAAGGAAACATGCTTATTCCAAATTTCTCTTTTTTAACAAAGATCAGCTCTCTTTTGTTTACTGCTTCTGCAAACAAGCAAATTTAGAAGCAGAAAATATTTCCAAAGTCCATTGTGACTCTAAAGTATATTTTCTCTGTTCTGTATGTAATCTCGAAGCAGGAATTGTGATTTGTACATTTTTCTCCCACCAGGATAACGATGATGTGACGAAGAAGCTTCAGCAAGCATATTATTTGCCTCCGTCTTCGTGGTTTTCTTCGCAGAGGTCGAGCATAGACCTCAGCAACCAAGTAAGATAATTTAGAGTGTAAACTTTTGATTTCATTTTTCCAATCTCTTATTTCAACAACAGTTTACAAAATATATCTAATAATATGTGTGTGTGTGTATTTATATATAGGATCCACTATAAAAATTTCTCCCTGGGCCACACAGCCCAAGCATTAATCTGGCCCCGAGTGTTCTCTGAAACATATATATATATATAAATTATATGTGTATGTTATTCGTAGGATCATATGAGATTTTAAAGTTATCTTAGGATTGGTTTAAAAAAAAAAAGATAATTTAGTTTCCTTCTTTGAGTTTTACTTTTTGCGAATAATTTTGTAATCCTGTATTTTTCTGTTTATGTTGCTTCTATGCCAATCTTACTCTGTTATGGATGGGATTGTTTTTTAATACAAAATCTTTCAACTTGAGACACATAGTTTAAAATATTGATTAGATAATATAAAATAAAATTTGTCATTACTCAACCTATACTGAAAGGAGTGGATGGCCTTGTGAGAGATAGTGGCAAAGGGATTATTGCTCCTTCAGGCGCTTGCTCTCCCAATCCCTGCTGTAGGGATTTTTACTACAAACCTATCCACTGAAACTTATGTTTCTGTAGTGAGACATTGCTCGTTAGAGCTTTGTAAGGGGGATACTTTTGAACAAAATTTTATAATTCAACCTATTTCGGCTTTTCTTTTCGCCATCTTGTCTCGTACGTGATTTAGCATGTGTGACGGGTACTGGGCAAGCGGAGAGTACGGAAGCATTTTTTGTCACGCCGAAATGCGACGAGTGTAGTTTTGTGTGCATTAGAAATTTAAAAAAAAAAATAGTTTACACCCTTAATTATGAAATTATATTTTTTTTTTTTCAGGAAGTGGAATTGTTGAGTTCATGTGCAACCAAGGCTTTTGTCAAGTTTCTGGCAGAGAAAAAATTGGAAGTCCCCAAGGTAACTGGAGCATTCATAAATTTTCTTGACAGTTTGAAAAAAAATTATATTCATACACATAAGTGTATATATATAGGGTGATTATCCTTAAACTTCCCTTACAAACAGCATTCTACAGCTCAAACAGGTGAACGGGATGTAACCACATTGGACTACGCACGAGATGCGCTCACGGAATTTCGAAAAGAAAAATTTAGTTCAAAAATGTCCACCAGATGGCGCTTTTCGTGGGAAAAAATTAAATTTTAACAAAATAAACGGAATGCATGAACCATTTGAACATTTATGGACTCGTTTTGGATCACCTTGTCATGGAGCCACATTAAATGGAGGTGAAGAAATAAATACCAGCATGCCTTTGCTGTTCGACAGTTGAGTTTGCAGATTCCGAGGAAATGTCCCCAGAGGAGCAGTTGTCAATCGTGTCCAGGAAAGGTTCCCAACGCGACCACCGTCCGTCACCTGCAAGGCCATGGACAGTGTGTCCAACAGGAGATTGTGACGCATCAGTTGTCATGCTTCACACATGAAGCGTAATGGAGTCATCCAACGGGGTCTTCTTTGCACGCATGAGATTTTTTTCCCGAGAGCCAACAGCTTTTCCCGGTTTTACATTTTATTACTTATAAATCCTGTTCTGAATTGTCAATATTGTTTATGTATTCCCTTTTGGTCATTTATTTTGTTGTTTTCTGTGAAAAGTGCCATCTGGTGGACATTTTTGAACTTTTTTTTTTCTTTCGAAATTCCGTGAGCGCATCTCGTGTATAGTCCAATGTGATTCCATTCCATTCACCCATTTGAGCTGTAGGATGCTGTTTATAGGGGAAGTTTAATGATAACCACCCTGTATATATATATATATATATATATATATATATATGGGGTGTCCTCAAATTCATGTAAGATTTGAATTTTGCGCAATTTGTGTGGTAAAATGTCGCCAACGAAAGAAAAAAAAAGAGAGCTACCAGTTCAGGGTTATTAGAAATGGAGCGGTACATGAAAGAATGAGGCGTTTTCATTGTTGAATGAGGTTTTTGAAAATGAATAGTGCTCGCTATCGCGACATGATAATCCCGTTTTTGAGCCTGTATGGATGTGGTTTCGACAAGTCAGTGCCACATGCCGTACAGCTCATTCAATGACTGCACAAGTCATTTCCCATTTGGGACATCAGATTGGACTGCCCAGATTGAACGCCATTGGACTTTTTTGGGAGTCTAAGGTTAATGCCAACAAGCCCACGACCCCCACACCTTGAAGGTTTGGTTGGGAGTGCTACGGTTAACTTTCTGCTACACCAGGGCTCATTAGACCGGGACCTACAATTTAAAGCCAATTTCGAATGGCTACAAACATCCATGACCAGTGGGACTCGAACCCACAGGATCTGAACCGACCGCCAGCGCCCTAGCCATTCGGCCATCAACCTTGAAGGAGTGCTGTATCGACAAAATTCAGCCACATTTATGCAAAACGATCATGGAAAATTTCTACAAAAGAGTGCGTATGTGCCAGAAAAGCCGTTGAGGCCATTTACCCGATATAATATTCCATACATAACCCTATACTGTATACTTTATGAATCAATAAAAAAATTTACAATTTTTAATGATAAATCCGTGTTTTCTGTCAAAATTACTTCATACATGAATTTTGGGGCACCTTATATATATATATGTAATAGTACGAGCGCGGGCCGACGAAGGAAGGGCTGAGTGCTATAATTTTGAGTAATGGTTCATCATGTGGCATCAATTTCACGATTACATTTTATTGAGATCACCGACCGATCCGTCGGTATGGATGCAGCACTAGCAATTACAAAAAATCCGTCCTACTTCCGGACGTCACGAGTTATATAAACTTTATCTCATCACGTGATTAAAAGGTGTGTCTTAATGGTCGATTGGTTTAAAGTTATTATTGATGCGCAGAACTGATTTACACTCGTAGTGACGCCACGCAGCTTCTCTTTAGTTAAAAAAGACAGCCATCTTGAATGATTTTGCCTAAGGCTGTAATAATGGAATTTAACGCGAATGCCCAAAGGGAATTAAATGTTTCAAGGAATTAAAAAAGGGTTTGTAATTTGGAATAGTAAAGTGAGGAATTAATAGTTTTTAAATGTTAAGAGTGTTGAATTAAGAAATTACTAGTTTTTAATATTATATAAAAGCCATTGACATGCACCTTTCTCTTTTCGACAGATATTCGACCTTCACTACAGAAAGTTCGCAGTGAAAAAGGAATAAAGGTGGAGACAGTCCCATCTATTGACATGAATAAATATTAAATGAACCGAAAGGAAATATTCATTTACTTATGAAAGGTAAAATATAACTAAAATTAAAGAATTCGACAAAGCAAGATAATTATTAGCACGAAGAATGTAGGCAAAAATAAACAGAAGTCATGCACTTGGGACTCGACGCACTATAAGGCAAGATTCTGTAGCAGTAACGGAACTAAACCTCATCATCGGGAGGCCTAACCAAATCAGTTACCTCAAGGTGAACTTGTTCGGCAGTCTATGCCCTCTTTATAAGTTTTAGTTCGTGTTGAATTGTTTACATTATTATGTTTTTAACTGATTAGAGTTTGCACACTAGTATAAGCGGTTGTTCTTTTTTTTCCTCTTTCTTTCTTTCGTTTCCTCTTTCGTTCTTTTTTTTTCTAACCGTTGGACATTTCGTCAACATGTGAGATACCTGCTAATTTAATAAATAACAGCTCTCAAAGAAATTTATAACTTAACCTGTTAATTATTTCACTCACCTGTTCGGTGCTCCCAGGTAAAAACGCGGTATTCTATCCTGCAGACCAGTAGACCCCCCTCCCCCCCTCGAACTGAGGGGAGACTTCCGGGTAGTATGGGGGTATAGAATATCCCTCAAGCAAAAGGGATACAGGATTAACTTACTCGCTTTTTGTTTCAACCTTGTTTTCAATCTTTAGAATTTGATAGCCTAAATCATTTAAACATACAGTTACGTTTTGGCCCTTTTCGGGGGAAAAGGGCCACCCAAGCCAAAACCCACCCCTTTACGAATTCTCCCCGGTTCCAAGAAACCCCCCCCCCCGGCCAGCTGGCTGAAAAAACAAAAGGAGAAACAGTGCGTGGGAGAGGGTAGCTGTGTTGTTGAGCCTCGGATCTTTCCGTCAACAAACGGTGCCGAAAGGCCGCTGTGCGGACCCAAGGCCTGAAAATTGCTCAACCGGCTCCAGATTTCGCGAGCGGAGAGATACATCTCTGTTGAGAGACTTGTAATAGCGCATACAGATTGGTACAGAGTTCTCTGCATCTGCCAGTGATTTATGTTCCTATCTGTACTCTGTGTATGCGTGGATCTCCTCCTCTGGCGGTCCGATGCATAGCATCAAAGGAGAACCCGAGGTCCCGGGGGGTCAAATGGTGACAGTGGGGGCGGGGGACACTAGATCAAGAAACACGAGGGACTTTGGCGGCTTGAATGGGGGGGGGGGTTCTAAATGGGGGGAATATCTGGAAGACACGTGTTCATTGGAATGGGGGTGGTTCTAAATACCGTGTCTAATGTTACCGTGACTAATGTGATGACAGGAGTCGGGGATCTGCAGGCAGAGAACTCTGTACCAATCTATATGCACCATAAAGATATTTTGGTTCCTGTAGAACCTCTCATATGCAGAGGAACCTAGACTCTCTGCCTTGTACATACTGTAAATTTGTATTTGATTAATACAAGCTCTGTGTAATATAATTGTCTCTCGCGTATCTCATTTCCCACCGAGGACGTTACAATACGTAGGTTACTCTAACATTACCCTAACATTTAAACATACATAGGTTATGACAGTGGCGAACCCAGGATTTTTTCTTGGGGGGGGGGGGGGGGGACGAACGGATAAAAATATTTATAATGCAAAATCAATATTCATAATGCAATTTCTAATTCTTTGGGGGGGGGGGTCCTTTCATGGATTTTGCATTTTTTGATTACAAAGGTCTTATTCACCACGAATTTATTCCTGAAAATCAAACAGTTGATCAGTACTCTTACAAGGAGGCGCTTTTTCTATTGAGAAACGGGACAAGGCGAGTCAGGAAGGAACTGTTTGATTCTAGGCAATGGTTTCTTTTACACGATAATGCTAGGCCCCCTACGGCAGTTTCTGTACAGCAATATCTTGCTAAGCATTCAATTACTGTGATAAATCACCCAACATATTCTCCCGACTTATCGCCAGCCGATTTCTTCCTTTTACCGAAGGTTAAGATGGCCACGAAAGGACAGAGGTTTGAAAACGTCTCGGATATTAAATCGAATGTTACGCGTATTTTGCGAACGCTTATCTCCAGCGCCCATAAACAGCGTTTCGATGACTCGAAGAAACGTTGGAAAAATTGCATAGACTCCTTTGGCGATTACTTTGAAGGAGGTAAATTTATTTGAAGGCGAGTCATGTTTTCCTTATACATAAAAAAATTGTCCGGTTACTTTATGGACGCACCTTGTACATAACATGTGTACCTTGCACCTTGTACTTAACCTTGTACATAACATCTGCGCGATGTTCCACAGAAAGGAGACGATTTCTATCCTTATTCTTAGTACTTGTTAAACAAGAAAAAGCTCGTTCACACACGTGCGAGGTTGAAGCAATATTGTATTAGTTGCCTTCCCATCAATTGTCGGATACTCACTTTCAGCGGTTGTCCCAAACCATGTCATTAAATCTCATTTTCATCGAACCATCCGATTGTAAGTCCTTCTTTTAAAGTTTGGTCCTGAGGATGGATTCCCCACCCAATCGTGTTGACAGGGATGGAAAATAATAATCAATTCTCTTCGACAGCCCCTCTAGGTGGGATACAATACAATTTTCAGAGTCCCGCCAGTAATTCAAACATATCAAGATTCCCGTTTACGACATGATGTACCCTAGTCAATAATACGACAAGCCTTTCGCTTCAATTACTCCACTACGATACGTTAAACATACTACAACCACAACAGTTAAAGCAATCATCTACAGCGAGTTAGAATTTTTACAGTTAGATAGCTTCGGGTTCACCGACAGCGCTGGCCTACAGAAGGCCTCTCGGACCAGGAGAGCGTCTTTCTCACACTCAAAAACAGATCTCTTCTGCGTGGATTATTGGGGTCTTCTTTTATACTATCGGCGAATTCAAAGGCTTTCTCCGGCGTTTCAAGTACTAGTAAGAGTTCAAAGTTTATGGGATTCCCCATGTCACTATAGTGTCAAAATTCTGGAGAGCCCTCGAACCACCCTGGGATTTATGCGTTCTATAACGTCAGAACCGCACATTACACGAACTTTATGGCCTCTTATCCTAGAGTTTATGAGACCGCCCAGATCAACAGGTCCACAGATAGATGACATTTAGAGGGGTAGGAATGGGGCATCACATACTTATATAATTACAAATTTCGTGTAGTAATGGAGACAATGTCACAATGATCTATCTATAAGTTTAATTTTCTTTTAAATCCAAGAATCTTGTCACTCGAAATTAGTATGTTTTCTCCGCCAGTAACTTATTCGGTTGATTCAAGTGATGTAAAACATCTGTTAAATAAGCTAGCATCTGCACCCACATTTGATCCTCAAAGCATTTAACAAAATATTGTTTGTCCTTTTGTTGAAAATGTGCATGCATTTCATCCTTCAGCTCAAAAACCCTATTAAAACCTCTGCCTCTACTTAACCACCGGATTTCAGTGTATAACAGCAGATTTGTGTGCGGGTTTTCCCAGAGTTTTTTTTTTTAATTCTGGCTTTCGTTTAATGAAGTTTACCATTTTTATAACATCATCGAACACCTTTTTTAGTTCATTGCCAAGAGATTTTGGCGCCAACACTTCTCTATGAAACAATGTTATGGAGCCAACCATGGAAGCAGCACAAATGCCAATACGATTCTTCCAAGAAAGATCTCTTTTTTTCTTCTTCCAGATATGCAGATAAAATATTAAATATACCTATTCCTCTGCTTGTTTCAAGTAATTCTTTACAGGAGAGGAAGTTTTATTGACTTTCTCCCTCATTAACGTATCTTACAAATGCAAGAATGTAACATTAGTTGGTTGAATCTGTTGACTCTTCCACTTGAATTGAAAAATTGCCATCTCCCAGTTTATCACCTCTTCAAAATCATGGGACATATCATTGATTTTTCGACCTACTGTATTGTTCGAATGTGGAATTATCCTTACTGCATCTTCTCCCAACATTTTACCCACTGTAATTTTACGTGCGGGCATTCTGTGTCACTTTTCCTTTATCAGTGCAACGAGGTCTGTTACCGAATAACTTGCTCCACTCACCGTGATTGTGCTTACAAAAGCTGTACGCCGTTTACTTTGAGATTTTAACAGAGTTTCGAAATAATCAACAGTTTTATTTGTCATACTACGCTCAAGCCATCCGTGTAACATATTTATGTACTTCGGGCCCCACAAAAGAAAAAAAAAGCCTACAAATGTATTAAATTCAAGTGAATAAATTCCTTTCAATTTTCATTCCCGTCGCTGCCGACAGATGGCAGCACCACTGCTCCAGATGATTTGGTTTCTCAGCAGTGAGTGATTCTAGAATGAAAATATCTCTAAAACTATTGAATTAACAGAATAAGTGTACGCAGAAAAAATTATCAGTTTTCGAAGCTCTTTCCAAATATGTAACATTTATGTACTTTCATGAGAAAAAAAAATTACACCGTTTCCTGTATATTTGTCGGCCATTTTTTTTCGAGGAGTGGTCCGCCCGGATGAGTTACGGTCACGTGATCTCTCGACATCCACTTGTCCCTTTATTAGTATAGATTAGTATGGTTTGTCGAGAAATGTCTGTTCAATTTTGTTGGAGATTCGAAAGTTTTTTACCACAAACGAGACACAATGGAAGACATCACCAGTCCATGTAAAACCCATTGATGAATGAATAACTTTGATTGTAACGACGAATGTTTATCAGCCTTTTGAAATTTCTTACGAGATTCTAAATCTTCATCACTAGTCTCTTCAGAATTGTTTGTCTTCAAGTATCGCCCCATTTTAACCGTTCAAATCTACAGAAGAATTTAAAATTGTTTTCCCTTTTATGACGTGCGAGTTATTTTCCTATTTCTTGCCGAACCCTTAACAATGTTTCGCGGAACCCTGGTTGGGGAAACGCTGCTGTAGACCATACTCACGATTTTTTTTTTATGGATTAACTAGCTGAAAACCCGCGCTTCGCTACGGAGTACATTCAAATTAAATACAACGGTCAACGTATGCAATTTATGCCAAAAAATAAATATATATATTTATAATAAATGCGATGATCAATGTATACAATTAATGTAAAATATATATCTATCTATCTATATATATTTATAAAAAAATCGTAAGGGATATGCATTTTTTTTGGATAATATCCAATCGTCTGCCGCATTAGAAAGAGAAAATATATTTTTTTTTTTGTCTATTTAGTTGTTACGCACGTGACGATAAATTTGTTGAAAGGACCAGAAAAAGAAATCACGTGACGGCATTTAATAAATTAAATTCTAAAAATGAATCTTTAAAAATTCACCAAAAATCAGAAAATGAAGGTAAAGATTCGAAAAAAATTTCATTTTGAAGGAATTTTTAGGATCTTTCTCGTGATATAAATTTTATAACCCTCAATGTATTATTCTAAATGCAAACGTAAAAAAAAGTTTAAAAACAGCTTAAACATTTAATTTTAAAAAATGTAAGAAGAATTTTTCAAAAATCTTTCTTAGTGCACCCCTACACTATTAGAAGAATCGCCATGCAAAATTTCAGCCCTTTAGGTCCAGCGGTTTGGTCTGTGCGTTGTATGTCAGTCAGTCAGTCAGTCAGTGAATGAATGAGTCAGTTACGGAACTGTTTTATATATATAGATTCTTCCCTTTTACTAATTAAATAATTTTTCTTAATTCTCAAAAAATGAATAGGGGAAACTTGGGAGGTTTGACCAGCTTTTTACAAAGAAAAATTTTTTTAATGTAATAAAATTTCCAAGTTGATATTATTTGATAGTTTATAATGTTAATCATCTTTTTACATTATATTTTTTAAGTTAAATTATAAACCACACATTTCTTTAGTAATTTTTCAAGAGTGTACAAACTAAGGGAGGTTTGACCCACAGGAATTAAGGGTTATTAAAAACTACACGGCAATAGTTAAATGTGTAAAAAATACCATTACAACCTACAGGCAATAATTAAATGCCTAAAGAAATACCAAATATTTATTTAATGATTAAAATTAACAAATAATGCAAACTAAAATTGTTAAATGTATTTAGTTTGATTCTGATAGTTAGAAATGTCACAGTCAAATTTTATTTTCAAAGCAACTCTTTCAGTGCCTCCACTGATCATCGGATGAGGGAGCATCTGCTTTGGATAGTGCATAAGGTAGGATTGCTGAAGACCCTCTAAGAAAATTCATTTTCATTCACTTTTATGACACGTCCAATATAATGCAAGAAACTAGATTCGGTTGTGAATCTCTCTATTCTAAAAAAAACTAACTGCCGCTGTCAAAAGCTTGTCACGCTATCTCCTCCGAAACCGCTGGGGGTATGGGGTCGAGACCGATACCAATCGATGCAGAACAATGTGGGGAAGAAAGTAAGACATGTCTCATATTCGTCGTACTTTAAGTTTTTTTTTTATTTTATGTTTTGTGGGAAAATATTGACTTTTTCATGTTCAGATTACGATAACTCGCCAAAAAAGGATCGTAGAATTTTTTTTTTTTTTACAATCTAAGACTACAGACATTTCTCCTTCAAACAAGACCTCATTTGTTTAAAAATAATTTAAAACAGACTGACATTTTTATTAAAATTGAAAACCCACTTTTTGGAAAAATTTATGCGTTTCGAGATATATAAATTCGATGCTCTCAGACTTATTATGTTGCAAAGAAAATATTTATATCAAATGGAAGATGAAAGCTTTCTCATTCATATAAACTTCATTTCAAGTCTCTATCTTAAAATTTCGATTTTTAATTGAATTTTAAAGAAATACTTCAAAAAAAATCTTCTCATTCGCTTCCTTTGCAGAAGGACATGAAAGAAGATCCGATATTTCACCCATCTTCATCCGGGCTTATACCCCCATCTACCCGGGCTTCATCCATTTCGCTGGGAGGGGGGGGAAGCTTCAACTGTAAACAAATGAATGACTCAATCGCTGTAAACAACTATTGAGTCATTCATTCACTTGATTCACCAGAGGAGCGAGCGTAGCGAGCCTAGGGGCGAAGCCCCTAGTTTTACTATAACAAAATCTCCAATGCCAATGCTAGTTTGGGAGTCTTCAAAATCGTAATCTTCATCACTTGAAACGTGAAAATTTTCTGGTTCATTTTCGCTATCTGAAGACGAATGTGTTATTTTCTTTGTTTCTTGGCCTTCTTCTCAATATTTTGTGAAGCTCTCTTCATCATTTTCATGCTATGCTCGTTCTCAATTTCAGCTTTGATAGGGGTATCCTTGATTTGGTACAATTTCTACCTCTGCCTGTTTCAGCTGCTCAGGTGTTATTAGTTGTGAATTTGAACTTGTAGATGGAATAGTAGGATTGGAAGATGTGAAACTTGTAGATGTTGATGGAGATAGAGATATTGTGGGCGAGATACGGGTAGATGGATGCACTTATAACATCCGATCTGGTGAATCTGTGACATAAGATGCAAGAAAATCAGAAATATCTGAATTATTGGCCAATTCCAGTACAAGCTTTGTATGTTTTCTGGAGTAAAAGCTTTCGAAAATGACTTGCGAACAAATCTGGAATATCATATATGTAATAGGGTTTACCTGGGTGTGTGACATAAAATCACTGGACCACAAACCAGTTTCTATCAAGTGGCTTGTATGGGGTGGTAGACTTACAGAGTTATCCCATTGTCTTTACAGGGTGCATAGGGCAAGGTTGGAAGGATTGAGATTTTTAGATATTTTTTTATTTAATAACACAATTTGGTAACAAAGTAGAATAATAAATTTCATTTATATTAAGGTTGATCATAATAATGCATAAACAGGAAGTGTTTTCAAATGAATATTTATATTTCATTTTGTTAGTTTGATCATAAGTTAAGAACGAACAAAAATTCTTTGATTTGAGTTAAGAGCAACATTTCTATTTAAAACTAATTGAATGTTGTAAAGTTACCATCATGGTTAAAAACTCAATGAGAGTTTGACGCTCCCAGAATTGCTATGGGTCAAACCTCCCTTAATAGCCATTTTAGAAAAAAGTTAAAAAACACATTTAAAAAAGTAAAAATAAAAAAATAAGTATACATGTCTTTTAGTATATGAATCTAAGTACGCAAATAATTCACCTTACTTCTATATATGTTTACTGACAGTTGCACAGGACTTGCAACCAAAAAAAAACTACTTTTCTGGCTGAAAAATGTTATCATAAGTGATTTCTCTCCATGATTCTACTTGCAAACGGCTAACACACACAACAACATGTAATTCTGCTTGATACCATGCTGCCATGTGTGGTCATCAGCTAAATAAATGTGTAAATATGAAAAAAGACGGGGTGGGTCAAACCTCCCTATGGTCAAACCTCCCTAGTTTCCCCCTACGTGGTTTTGCCAAGACAAAATAATTGTGTCACCTATCCCTCTTTTATCGCTGTGTTCTCAAGTGATTCCAAAATAGAACTCCCGAAAACGGAAATCTTTCTTTCCTTTCTTCTGATTTGTTGTTTGCTTAACCTTCTTCAACGCAGCTGCCTCCGTCTTTCGTACAGTTCGGGATAAGCGTAGAACGTTCTGGAACACGGACGCTTCCCGATTTCGTCCACGTCATGTCTAATGTTGGCTCTCGATCAGCGGTTCTTAACCTCTGCCGACCCAGGCCAAAACGGGTTTAATTTTGGAATAATCGCCTCATCGACACAGATTGACAGCAGCGAACGTCAAGCTTCGAAATGAAGGAGCCGTCAAATCGCCGATTGCGTCGGACAAACAAAATAAATCCACGAGTTTTAGAGTGCGGTATTATTTTAGAAAAGGGTTGAATTCGTGAGACGACGACCTATCGGGTTCTCCCTGACCACCCGGGATCGAGACATATACCTCCGGCCTCGGCTTTTGGCTGTCCATTCAGTTGCGGCCCAAATTTCTGTCCTCGGAAGAAATGGCGATTCCGACGTTTTCTGTCTGTCGCATTTCTCTTGTTAATCGTGTCCCGTTCTATCGTTACATAAACATTACCGAACAAAAGTAAATGGGCCGTATAGCACGAAGGTCGGCCGAAATGTTGGACGCATGACTGCAGAGCTGATGGAGATCGAAACCGAAACAGGGAAAAGCACTTGGGAAGGAATTGTTGGCGATGAAACAAAAACGGAATCTAAGGTTCTTTCATCTCCCGGAAAGGCGCGGATGAAAGAACCTTACGTGCGTTTTAGGAGGAATTTTATCGGGGATCCCTTTCTTTGTTCCTGGTGGAAGGTGTCAAATTCAGGACAAGGAATCAGCCACTGTTTTGCACTTTTGTAGCAGGTGGATTTGGAGTTCGCTAGAACCCGAATGGCAGCATTGTGGAGAATGAACAAAATCTGAAAGTGTGTGTTTCGAAAGGACAAGGGGCCTTATGACGCTCCAAAAGCAGACGCCTCCTCAAATGTCATCTGATGTGGGTTTCGTTAAGAAATAGCTTTCGATTCACAGCCACAATATGTATTGCAACAAACCAGGACAGACATCCAAGACATGTTTACAGTTAACTTGCTACATCATCGTCTGATCTCTCAGTACAGAACTGGCTAATTCTCCAAAAACTTCAGGGGCGTGCACAGCGCCCGCTTTACCTCATTGACCGTAACAGGCCTCGACTTAACTCCATCGAAGGCTGTGTTATGATACCTCGGGGTTGATAAAGAGAAAATGAGGAGCTGTGTATATAGCAGCACCGGCTTCCCCTCGTTGGTAAACTTGGAGCCTCTGTATATGATTCCCGGGTCGCAGTCTGATTCCATATATGGTTGCAAAGATCTAGGCGAAAACAGTGGCGGGCAGAGGGGGCCATGGCCCCCGGGCGGCAGGGAGCAGTCGAACTGGATATCCTGTCTGCAGCATCAGGCCATGGTCATTATCTATCTATATAAATAAAAATGTAAATGTTCGTTTGTTCAAAACCTCAAATCTCCAAAAGTTCTTCACCAATTTTCTTTGAAATTTGACACAACGTTTGCATTCGAATACGTGAGTGTTTTATATACCTTTTATATAGATGCCACACCTGTGACAGGTATAAACATTCTTTTTTGAAACAAACGCTATACTACGTATTTTACCGCAAACGAGAAATGTCTTTCCCTTCCCCCTCAGAACAGAAATTTGTCACGGTGGGGTGCGACCCCACTATCAGCAGTCTCCACAGATCGTAAAATTCGGAGGGATCGTTCTATGACCAATAAAGACGATCGAAGAGATAAGATAACCCGGGATGCGCATGAATGGATTAACGAGATATCCTTTGACCCCATGGGGCCCTGGGCAAAAGCAGTCTTTGGGGGCCCCCTCCAAGGACAGATGCAGAGGGGAGGCCATGTGCCCTCCCCCTCCAAGAGTAGATTTCCACATGAACATGTGGACACTCACCAAGTCCCCCCCCCCATAAATTCGGACCGGAAATTCAAAAAATTTTCGACCACAAAAGTCAACATTTGAAAATAAATAATAATATAATAATGTGTTAATTATTTACTTTAATGTTAATAAATAATTCAAGAAATTTTCTTTTGAAAGAATACAGTGGGTGCACTAATGCCCCACCCAGGATTTTTTCGGTATCCGCCCACTGCCACCTTTACTGATTAACCTAAAACCAAAGTATTTTTCAAAAATATGTACAACTTAATACTAAAGTAGGGGGCCCCATAAATTTGGGGGCCCTGGGCAAGTGCCCCACTTTCCCATGGCGGAAATCTTGGGCCTGAGAGAACCACTGTCCGGTGTTCGACTGATTTTCATTTGAATTCAAATTATATCGTGAAACTGGCCTCTTCGGAGTGATTTCTTACAGCGGATTGAAATTTTTTCGTTCACATTGCGTTGGAATTGAGCTGTGTCGTTTACTATAGCGTTCATTTCGTAGTATAGTCTATTTATTTTTATTTTTGTGTTTTTTCCTTTTTTAGAGGTTTGCAAATTTCTATGTTTTGTTATAACTTTCTTCTTTTTCAGTGCAATCGATCTGCTTTAGTGGCCTTTCGAAGGTTAATTATTTCGTTTGTCATTGCGTTGGAATTGAATTGTGGTCGTTTACCATAGCGTTTATTTCGTGAGCATAGTTTAATTTTTCCTTTGTTCATACGTTTTTTAAAACTGTTTTTCTAATTTTTCTGTGCAATTGTCGGTGGAATTGAGTTGTATCGATTGATTTTCATTTGCAATAAATTATATCGGTAAATTGACCTCTTCGGAGTGATTTCTTCAAACGGAATTGAAATATTTCGTTTCTCATTGCGTTAGAATTGAGTTCTGTAGGTTAATCTGCGTTTGAATTGACATACAGTCGAACCTCCATGTATCGAACTTCCCTATATCGAAATTTTCTATATATCGAACTCTTAACAAATCTCCATGTTCATTTCACTAGAAAAATTGTTTCTATATATCGAAAATTTCTCTATATATCGAAATTTTTTCAAGACAAATTGGGAGATTTTATTCCACTTTAGAATAAAATCTCCCAATTTTGGCATTTGAAACAGTACGTCGTGGACTTCAATTCGTGGAAAATGTCCCTGATGAAGTTTTTAGTGGCTGAATAAATACGAATATTTCTTGAACTTTCCACAAACTAACTTTTCAGCAAGATATTCGTAGTTGTTTTTTAAAGAATGTAACTGTGATCATTGTAACCACTGTCTGCATTATTGTTTTTTTTAAAGATATGTAGTAATCAATAATCTTTCATATTATTCATTTTTTAGTTATTAACTTTCATTTAATGGGATTCGCATATAACTTAGAAATGGAGTTTCGTATACGAAAATTAGCTTTAATTTTTTTAGGAGAA
This sequence comes from Dolomedes plantarius, assembly GCA_907164885.2. Taxonomy (NCBI): domain Eukaryota; kingdom Metazoa; phylum Arthropoda; class Arachnida; order Araneae; family Dolomedidae; genus Dolomedes; species Dolomedes plantarius. The sequence continues at coordinate 25,168 of CAJRAI020000295.1, forward strand.
TTTTGATAAGCCTAGCTCAATTCTATATATCGAAATTTCTATATATCGAAATTTTTTCGCGCAAATTTGCTACTTCGATATATGGAGGTTCGACAGTATTTCGTTAGTATGTTGTTCTTTTTTTGTTTTGCCTTTGTTTTTGTAGTTCGTGTTTTTCCTTTTTTTAACGTTTTGCAAATTTATAGTTTTTGAACTGTTTTTCTTATTTTTCTGTGCAAGTGGCGGTGGAATTGAGCTGGTATCGATTGATTTTCATTGAAATTCAAATTATATCGGGAAATTGACCTCTTCGGAGTGATTTCTTCGAGCGGATTGAAATATTTCGCTTTCGGAATATCGATGAAATCGCACAGTATCAGGCTGGAAGATACATAAGCAGCAATGAAGTTGTATGGCGAATTCATTCATATCCCATACATGAACGAAGTCCAGCTGTTGTTCACCTTAGCAGTACATCTTGAAAATGGACAACGCGGTATTTCACAACTGCAACTGTGGCAACAAATAGCCATGAATCCACCGGCTACAACGTTAACTGCTTTCTTCACGTTATGTCAAAATGACGCGTTGCGAAAACTCTACTGTATTCGGAAGTGCCTACATATTACACATGGAATGCGAGTAGAAAATCATTTGAACGACGCAAACGAGGAGAGCGAGTCGACGGACAACCTGGAATATTCAAAGAAACTACGATAGGCAGACTGTACACCATGCATCCCAATCAAGATGAATGCTTCTTTCTTCTGATGCTGTTGGTAAATGTACCCGGTCCAACGTCTTTCTAGCAATTCAGAATTATCAACGGCGTTACACCATGCCACTTTCCCCGCAGTGCATGTCAAGCTCTGGATTTATTGGAGAACGACCGACACTGGGATATATGCATTAATGCAGTGATCCCCAACCTTTTAATCGTCGGCGGACCGGTCAACGTTTGATATTTTACCGCGGCCGCTGAGGGGTGGCTATGACTGCAATTTTAATTCATAATCTTGAAATGTTTAATAAACAATAAACTAATTTAAATAGTCACAAGATTTTTTTACAAAGGTATAAATTAGCACAAACCCGACAAAGTCGCACTAACCCGAAAGAAATACACCACAGTAAATAAAATGGAAATAATTTAATGTTCCTTGGGCGGCCCGGTACATTTGATCCACGGACCGGTACCGGTCCGCGGCCTGGGGGTTGGGGACCACTGCATTAATGACGCGTGCAATACTTAAAATGCAAAACAAATTCGTGCGTTGTTTGCAATCAATATGACCACCTGTTATCCTTCATCTCCAACAGAGTTACGGGAGAAATATAAATCGCACATGGCTGAAGATAGATTCCGTCGAATACGCGAGGAAAATTCAAATATGAACATAGATTTCACAGCAGAAATCTACAACGAAGCGTGATAATGATTGAAGATTTGTGCTTAGAAATCGCGAACAAGTTCTCAATCAATTGGAATGCCATCACCGAATCGATCTGCTGATGCTTCGTTCGATGTAGAATTGCGTCGTGAACAAATTACAACACGGTGATCTTTTGTCGTATGTGCAATAAAATATTCCTAAGCTAACGCTTGAGCAAAAAAGGCATTTACGATCAAATAATGCAAACTATCAATATCGGGGTTGGAGAAATCTTCTTCTTAGATGCGCCAGGAGGAACTGGCAAAACGTTCCTATTAGATTGATTCTGGCAGCAATTCGATCCCAAAATGACATAGCCTTAGCTCTTGCGTCGTCCGGAATAGCTGCGACATTGCTACCAGGTGGAAGAACTGCACATTCAGCTTGAAATTGCCATTCAACATGCAGTTCATTGAAACTCCCCCGTGCAACATTTCCAAAGCTTCCGGCATGGGAAAAGTATTGCAGAAATGCAAACTTATTGTTTGAGATGAATGTACAATGGCACACAAAAAATCGATCGAGGCTCTTGATCGATCATTGCAAGATTTGCGTGGAAACATCAGACCATTTGGGAACGCATTAATATTGCTTGCAGGAGATTTCAGGCAAACATTACCTATAATTCCTCGATCGACAACAGCGGACGAAATAAATGCTTGCCTGAAATACTCTACTTTGTGGCGACACGTAAAGACGTTGAAATTATCTAGAAATATGCGGTCCATCTGCAAGACGATCGATCAGCTGAGTTAGGGCCTGTTCACATAGGAGTCCGTTGCGTTGCGTTAAGGAAAAGATGACGTTGAGACGAAAATAAACCAATCATATGCCTCCAAACGATTAGCAATGAAATATTTAACCCTATGATTGGTTTATTTTCGTCTCAACGTCATCTTTTCCTTAACGCAACGCAACGGACTCCTATGGGAACAGGCCCTTATTCTCCATCAATTGCTCGAAATTGGGACGGAAAAGGTGCCGGTTGATTTGACATCTGGACGAATTTCATTGCCTCATAACTTCTGCAATTTAGTATCGTCAAAAGAAGAATTGGTTGAAAAAGTATTTCCCAATATTCAAACCATTATAGAATCATGATTGGCTGAGTGAACGAGCTACAAAGAGGAAAACAAAGGCGTCTACGAAAACAAAGACGTCTACGAACTTAACATCATTCAGTATAACATTCAAAGCGAGGCAGTCACATACAAGTCCGTCGCCACTGTTGTGGAAGGAGATGAAGCGATTCATTATCCAACAGAATTTTTGAATTCACTCGATCTGCCAGGGATGCCACCGCACGTACTGCAATTGAAAATCGGCGTGCCAATTATAATGTTGCGAAATATCAACCAACCAAAGCTTTGCAACGGCACAGCGGCTTGCAGTAAAAAATTCTGAGCAACGTCGTAGAAGGAATGATCTTGACAAGACCATTCAAAGGTGAAGATGTCCTCATTCCTCGAATTCCCATGATTCCAACGGATATGCCATTTAATTTAAGAGATTGCAATTCCCAATTCGATTGGCGTTTGCAATCAACATAAATAAACAAAGGGCCAATCTTTACAATTGTGCGGGTTAGATTTAGACACGGATTGCTTCTCACATGGAAAATTATATGTTTGTGTGTTCTAGAGTCGGCAAACCAGAAAATCTATATATCTGCACAGACAATGGAACAACAAAAAATATTGTATACCCACAAGTATTGTAAAATTAAGCATTTAAAAATTTTTTTTATTTCCAATGCAGCGGGCGGAAGGGAACAATTCTTTCGCCAAGATATTACATAAAACAAGCAAGTACTAAAAACTGAACTATAAAATATGTTGGGGGGGGGGGGGATAACATTACTCGCGTCCGTAGCATACTTTAAGCTACACGTGCCCCCTGGGTAGTGTAAAATAAGTAACAGCTTTGCAGCGTCTATAAATTAAACATATTAGAAACGTGCTTTCTATTTTTCTTTCTTTTCCATTTATCCAGACTGAGCCACAGCAACGCGTGGCCGGGTACAGCTAGTACTAATATATAAAGAGAGAGGGGATTTTGTACGTGGAGGGTAATCTTCAGAACCACTGTACCTATTTCAAAAATTCTTTCACTGTTTGAAAGGTACATTATTCCAGATGGACATAGGATATATATTATGTATATCTGATCAGTAGAAATAAAGTTAGGGGCTTAATCCTAACAATCTCCATTGTTTCCGCATACTGTCTTCTACCGCTTTTTGTCCGAAGATTTCAACGATCCTTATCGTGGTGCTATCGCGGTGGGCTTCTGTTCTGACGCTAGCGGTTCGAACCTAGCCGTTCTCCGGCACGCCTTTTACTTTTAAAAAATTTATTTTAATATTATTTAGGTTATTATTAAGGTAAAAAAAGATTTCCAATTTATTGGCTATCCACTGGAAATTTATTGGTATAATATTTTGTTCAACCCGGACAAAGTCGGGACGGGCCGCTAGTATGAGATAACTGTATTGTCATCGGGACAACATGCAGAAATACAATAGTATTGCAGAATTTCAAGGCAATTGGACAAGTGCCAGTGGTTCAAAATAGAGTTGTAAGATTTGAGCCTCAACAAATATACTTACATTTATTTCAAGTTAAATAAAAGCTTGTAATATATTTTATTAAAAATAAGAAAATCAATTTCGCTTTTCGAATTTCGAAACGGACGCAATTTGCTGCCATGCAAACAAATGCAATTAGTGTGTCCGTTTTGATTTTTGAGTTATTGTCTTATTGTCCTTGAACAACTCATAGACGTGACAGTGAGCAGGTGACATATAATTTCTTAAACCTTTTTTGTTATTTAAAAGAGCGGTGCAGCGTTGATATTGTTTTTTTTTTTTTTTATACTTTGATTAAGAGTCACGTGTACCTAAATTTGTTAGTTATTATAAAGTCAAGTTTATTTGTTTTATCGTCGAATATATAGCAGTGTTAAGGTAAATGTTTGTTTTGTTTATTTTTAAACTTTTTAATGGTTTGCGGTTTTACCCACGTCGAATGTTATTCATTCGTTTTAACGTATTAAACTAGGTACCAATTTAATTTCACGCGCGCATTCGTGATATTATTTCCATCACGGTTTTGTGTTGTTATAGCCCACCTGACCATGGAAAGGGTAAGAGAAAATGGAACATGTCGTATCGAAATAAGAAAAAAGACAAAGGGGGAAAATATCAGGAAAATGAAGAGTCTATACTAAAGTTTGTGAAACTTTCGTCGGAATCTACCCCAGGACCATCAGGGTGTGAGTTATTCACTGGCTCAAAACAAAGAAGAAGCTGAAGTAGTACAAGTACCCGACATTGATGACTTGCTGTAATTGATACCACGGATTCGTCAACTTCACGTGCTTCCGATGCGATTGCTGAAATTGCGACACCAGAACAAACTGTAACCACATCAACTGGGTCACAGACTTTGTCGGAAACGATATTGAAAAATGGCCCGAAATATGAGTCAAGCATGCGACCGCTATTAATGCGGCGAGGGTCCCGAAGTCTTTTACACATTAATACAGACTTCGCTTAAGAGCCAACAGTAACCCGCACGGTTCAACCAGAGTCGGACCCGGACTCTATCACACCGAAAGTATTGTCGAGGATGCGGCTAACGCGCGAATGGTTTCGGCGCTCATTGACAAATGGCAAAAAAAAAGTTTTGGCTTATTCTCCTTCTAAAGCATCATTGATTTACTTCTGCTGTCGTTTGCTTCGCCGAATACATCCAAGTTTTAATCCTCCGGCTGGTTTAATACTTGGTGAAAACTGAACCCAAAGTCACCCAACAAGAAATCAAGTGACACTCGCAACCAAATTTTTGCAAATGGAAGGAGTTGGAAAGAAGACTTGAAACAGGACAGACTATTGAGGAAGAAGAGCAGGTTTGCCACAAGAAGTTGTGGCAAAAGAAATTTTTAAAAAATGGCATGAAATTCTAAGCAGAATGTTTGATATAATAAGATTCCTGGCAAAACAAAATTTGGCGTTACGTGCCCACAGGGAAAATGACACCAGTGCCAATAGAGGCAACTCTTTAGAATTGGTGCATCTACTTGCTAAGTACGATCCTGCTCTCCGAGAACATTTAGTAAGAACAAAAATTTTCACTTACTTATATTTCACCAGAAATTCAAAACGAGTTTATTGAAATTTTAGGGAATAAAGTTCGCTGAAAAAGTATAAGGTGAGGTTCAAAAGGCCAATTATTATTCCATGATGTTCGACAGTACTCCGGATATTTCCCACAAAGATCAAACAAGCCAAGTATTACGATACGTGATGATTGAGAATCGGGAAGTACGATTAGTGGATCCTTTTATAGATTTCATTGAAACGAAAAACAAAACATCCGAAGGTATTAGTGACGTGATACTAAGTAAGCTCGAATTGTATGAATTGTAGAGGGCGATAATGCTGATACAATGGCCGGAAGACAGACAGGTGTGCAGCAACGAATAAAATGTATCAATCCTAATGCCGAATTTGCGCCCTGCTCAAACCACTCGTTGAACCTAGTTTGCTTGCATGCGGATTCGGTGGAGGCGATTTTCTTCGGCACATTGGAACGGTCTCGTACTTCCTTTTCTATGTCCACCCACCGATGGGAGGTTCTGATTGCTGCTACAGACAAGAGCTTGAAGAGCAACAAGGGATGCAGTAAACATGACACGAAATCATTACAAAGAAATTTTGACAACGCTACAGAAGCCAACAGAAATAGACGAACGGAACTTTGTTATCATTTTCGATTCTATGTTTCTGGGGTCTCTGGCAAAGGGGGCTGCGTGAAGTGGATGATGCCCAAAATGATTTGCAAACGGAGGGACTTGACGTACATCGGTGTGCTCAGAAAATAAGCTCCTTGCAGACGGTATTGGAAGAGAAACGAGGGGAAATCCGTAGACGAAGTGACGCTAAAGCTTGTGTGAAGAACTTGGCATTTCTATTGAACCTCCAAGAGGAATTAGGAGAAGATACATTTTTGGTGACGGATGCACGGAGACGAAGAATGTTCGTTTCATTAGATAGAGTAACTACTCAAATTCGAGAAAGGTTCCAGAATTTGGCCGAAAAATTTACCTTCCTAAGGCCTGCAATCTATGTATATAAAACGCGGCACAAAAATCGGCGATATTTCTACACTCCGAATGGCAACGGCTGCAACTACCAGATGTAAACATTAGCGTGTGTGTAGCGGTTCGACGATAGCACGTAATTTGGTGCAATTTAATTGCTGTATTTACACGTGAATTTATTCACGAGATAATTTATTCTTTTGTACCATCGGTTTTTCTAAATGTAGTAAGAGGACAAAATATGTTTAGACCTATCAAATGAAGTGTTTAGTCACGGACCGTTCTTTTGATTCTGTCACTGTGGTATCTCCTATTTCACCTGTGTATTTCAAGAAGTTGAGGAATATCATATTAATAATTTCATTAGAATATCTTAATAGTAAGTAAGAAGAGTTAATTGTCTACACCTTTTTTTTTTGTAGTAATTGCTGAATTTTTACTCCGTTTAGAAGTGAAGAAATTATCACAACAATTTTTATTTGGTAGATATCTGAATTGTGAACAATAATACATATAGAGAGTGATTTAATCCACACTCTATTTTAGTACTTGCTGAATTTTTTTACTCCGTTTTAGGGAAAAAATTTGTCTCTAACAATTTCTTATTTGATGCAGTGATAAAATGTAGATATCTTAATTTCGAAAAATATTACATATAGAGAGGAATGTAATTTTAAAATCTGTGTTTGTTGGGTTTCTCAGTCTTATCTTTAACTCTGTTCTGAAGTAACGGAAATTCATATTTTTTTAATCCCGATGTTTTAGAATCAGCCTTATAGAAGAATTTTGCAATGATTATAAATTTTTTGGCTGAGATCGCACTGCCCTTAACAACGTATATTTATGACTAGCTGAAAAACCCGCACTTCGCTACGGAGTATATTCAAAGTAAACCATCGGTGATGTATGCAATTAATGCCAATATATATATAATAAATACGACGATCAATGTATATAATTGATGTAAAATATATATATATTTATAAAAAAATCGTAAGGGATATTTTATAGACAAATAATGTAGAAGAAGATATTCAAATTAAATCTAATATAAAGAATACTAAAGAATAGAGTACAGTTAATATAGTACAGTTTCTAGAACATTTCTTTTACTGTATTTTATATTTTTTTGGATAATGTCCAAATCGTCTGCCACCATTAGCAAGAAAAAAAATATTATTTTTTGTCTATTTAGGTTTTATGCACGTGACGATAAATTTATTTAAAGTACCAGAAAAAGAAGTCACGTGATCGGCATTTAATAAATTAAATTCTAAAAATTAATCTTTAAAAATTCACCAAAAATCAGGAAATGAAGGTAAAGATTCGAAAAAGATTTCATTTTAAAGGAATTTTTACGATCTTTCTCGTGATATAATTTTATAACCCTCGAATTATTATTTAAATGCAAACGTAAAAAAAGTTTAAAAAAACAGCTTAAAAATTTAATTTAAAAAAATCTAAGAAGAATTTTTCAAAAATCTTCTTAGTGCACCCCTACACTATCAGAAGAATCGCCATGCAAAATTTCAGCCCTTTAGGTCCAGCGGTTTGGTCTGTGGCGTTGTATGTCAGTCAGTCAGTGAATGAATGAATGAATGAATGAATGAATGAGTCAGTTACGGAACTGTTTTATATAATATGATGACAGGTAATAGTAACATTCTTACATACGTTTCTTTCACTTGAGTTGTCTAGCAAATGAAAATATAAAACTAAAGCGACCATGCCGATCGCGGCAGCGGCTAGTAATCATATGGGCGTCGATGCAACCTTGACCAAGCTAACTCAGATATTGACAGAGAAGCTTGAGTGCGGGCGTCTACGGGCTTTCCTTAGCCACTGTAAGAAAGGAACTTAGTGATTCCGATTTTGATTTATTAAAAGTTTATTTTTGAGGTCCAAACTTGAAGGAGGGTTACCTAATATAGTTGGAATGGCTGTAGAATATCCTCCCAGCGGCCCATAAGTGATGCCAGCTGTGACAGAAGCTTCTCTAAATTGAAACGGATTAAAAATTAATTTAAGATCTACAACGTCCACGTTGAGAGTTAACAAATCTAGTTATTTGGCAGTCGAACGAGAGTTACAAATAAACATTGACGAACGCAATTAAAGAGTTTGTGCCTGAGAAAACCACACCGAATAAAAAGTTTAATTTAAGAAAAGACGTTTTATTTCGAATCGAGGTGGAAAGAGTGACAGCGTATCACAGATTTTTTTTACAGATTTTGGGGCTTAGTTGCGAAAATGGGGGGGTGGTGGCAAATTTAGGGTTCGCACCGGGTGGCAGAAATTCACGTTACGCCATTGGGCGAAAAAGAATCAGTTGGATTACTGGTCACTCATCTAGGTGCTGGGCCGAAGTCTAGTTCATATTTCAATTTGTCTCTTAGAGCCTATTGTATGGGTATTAAGTCATCGCGTTTCGCCATTGAAAGTCAGAACGTTAGGCATCTGGGGAATTCAAATTTTCTCCTCAAATAGATTTAAGTTTGAAATTCGGATTTCATGAAACAGGCTCATTGTAGTTGGTATTGTTCTAACAGCACCTGTAACAAGAGGTAGAGCCATATTTTGTAAACGTTATTTATCAGACACTCAAAGGCAGTTAGTAAAGGCTATTTCAGAACATCGTGTAAGTTGTGAGTAAGGTGGAAGTTGCACAGTTTACCCCAGCAGTTTACCCGATACCTGTTTATTAATTTTGAAACGATTCTGGATCTTTTCGGCACCTAATCCTTCAAGAAACATTTCCTATCTGATGAGGGATTCGTAGATATTGAAAATTCATGGTGCAAAGGGGTGTTGTTAATGCCATAACCGAAAAGGTCACGCAAGCCGATTTCTTTGTGTGATTCGATCATCCATTTCCAATTCAGGGTATGTTGTAGTTTCTTATTTGTTCGGTGCTCTTATCGGTCATAAGTACATTCACATTTCCATTTTCCAAGTCGTTGTCAGTAAACGTTAAATCAATAGTGCTAGACACTGCTCCCTGTTTGTAGTGTCTAATTTGGATAATTATGTCCTTGCCGTACTTAACTAAACCGTAACTTATGAACCGTTGACCACTAAGCTGTTAATCCGTCTCAGCATGCTTTCGAAGGCCGGGTAAAAGTGTTCTCCAAGCGGAGTAGTCGTCGAAAATAGCCGCTGTGACAACGACCTCTATCGAGACTTAATGCGTTGGCCTGAGCGAGCGATGTGTGGCCCGAAATCAGGATTCCACTTAAGTCTGATGATGACCATTCATTTCGCTTGTCAGTGAAAGTGGTCTGGTAATTTTCAAGATTGTCTTTCTTCGACAAAGGACTATTCCGTATTTTATTGTAGATTGTGAGAAGTGTGGTTCTTGTATTTGGTGAATCCATTCGTCAAAGATTGCGAGAGATTTCATGGCGGGAGTATTATTAATGGCTCATTCAAATCAGGTATCATTATCCGTGTCATTTGCAATTTCTTTCTTTATCACCCCGTTAGTACTGTAGCAGGCGCTGAAAGCTTTTGAGATTTCTTCATCAGAAGTTCTTTCAAAGTGAGTCAGGTAGGATCAAAACGAGACATCTCCATTTCTTTCATTTTTTTTTTTTTCAAAATTGAGTTAAAGATAATTTCATATAGTATTCCAATCAACTAAAAACATAAAAAAAATAAGGTGAAAGTTTTTCTGGAGGTCATTCAAATTTCTAGCCTCCAAAATACACTGCTGGCCATTAAAATGGCAGCACCAGTAGAAAAGCAAATAACAAAACTTTACTTATTGCACGTACACAGCATTGTAGGAAGAAAACATGATAAAATTTGTAGGCAATTTCGGGGTACGAAATGAGGCATCGAGTCATTCATTCCAAGCTGCTTCAAGTCTGCCACACTTGATCAATCGTAGTGGCTGAAGAACGGTCAGCCCACGACTAGATGTTTTCATTGGGTGAGAGATCTGGAGAACGTGCTGGCCAGGGCAACAGTTGAACACCCTCTGGGTCCATGTAGGTGAGGACACGACGGGCAACGTGCGGTCTTGCGTTATCTTGTTGAAAGAGGACGTCTCCGAGTCCTCGAAGGTAGGGCACAGCCACGGTCTGAGAAATGTAGAGGTGCCCATACCATCACAACCGGATGCATCGAATGCAGGCAGGCCACGTGCGTTCTATAATACCTCTGTACAGATATCTCAGTGATATTGTATATTTTCAGTGGGCTTTCAAGATGACTTTACAAGAAGCACTTAGGTATTTGCGGAAGAAATACGAAATTTTAGAGCTACTAGTGATGCGACCATCGATAACAAAACATCGATATTCAATAGTTAAAACTCGATGCTAAATAAAACATCGCCCAAAAAACATCGATGTTTTTAAACATCGATGTTTTAGAACATCCATTTTTTTAAACTGGTTTAGTAATCTCTAACATTAATGTTTACTTTCCGTTAGTTCGTGGGGGGAGGGGGTGATTTAATTTTACTCTCTGATTGGGCAGCACAAATGACAAAAACTGGTTGCTTTGGGCTACATTGATGACTCAAAATTCCGTCGTAATACCGCCATGTTTTGCCTTCAAATGTCCAGATAAAGCCGTGGTATTGCCAGAAGTTTTGAGGGACTTAAGGCAAATATTGCATTTCGCCAATTTGTCACTGTTTTCGTACAAAATATTGCCAAACGGTACTTTGGGAGGCATCTTACTAATAATAGTTAACGTCAACTTATATAAAACCAGAACAAAACAAAAACTTAAATGGATGCACTCGTGTATACACTATTTGTAAAATAAAACCCCACGGAAGGTTCTGGAGTGTCAGGAACATTCCGAGCGCTCTGATTGGTTCATTGGTCGTTCATTGCCATTTGTCTGTTTGCTAACGAATCGTTCCTCCTTTTGTATTCGTCCTTTATAGATTTCAGACTTACATTTACTGAGTGTGAAAATTATGCTACGTCGTAAATTTTTTTTATTACGGTACTTTTTCATTACAAAAAAAAACATCGAGCACAAAACATCGATGTTAAAAAAACATCGGCTTCAATAAATCGATGTCGCATCCCTAAGAGGTACTTGACTGAAAAAGAGATCACCCGGAAGAAAAAAATGCTTCTTTTTATTACTATACTAGCTGAAAACCCGCACTTCGCTACGGAGTACATTCAAAGTAAAAACATCGGCGAATGTATGCAATTAATGCCAATATATATATAATAAATACGACGATCAATGTATATATTTGATGTAAAATATATATATATTTATAAAAAAATCGTAAGGGATATTTTTATAGACAAAATAATGTAGAAGAAGATATTCAAATTAAATCTAATATAAAGAATACTAAAGAATATAGTACAGTTAATATAGTACAGTTTCTAGAACATTTCTTTACTGTATTTTAAATATTTTTTTTGGATAATGGTCCAAGTCGCCTGCCGCTTAGCAAGGAAAAAAATTATTTTTGCCTATTTAGTTTTTATGCACGTGACGATAACTTATTTAAAGTACCAGAAAAAGAAGTCACGTGAATCGGCATTTATAATTAATTCTAAAAATTAATCTTTAAAATTCACCAAAAATCAGGAAATGAAGGTAAAGATTCGAAAAAGATTCATTTTAAATGAATTTTTTAGGATCTTCTCGTGATATAAATTTTATAACCCTCAAATTATTATTTAAATGCAAACTTAAAAAAAGTAAAAAAACAGCTTTAAAAATTTTAATTTAAAAAAAATCTAAGAAGAATTTTTCAAAAATCTCTCTTAGTGCACCCCTACACTATAGAAGAATCGCCATGCAAAATGTCAGCCCTTTAGGTCCAGCGGTTTGG
>CAJRAI020000295.1:42500-115000 GCA_907164885.2 Dolomedes plantarius
AAATATGAAGGAGAAAAAATAGGAGAACTCAGAAATTCTGGCGACCTTTCAAAAAAATCGCAACATGAAAAGTGTAAGGTGTACAACTACGTTTCATGAAAAATAGTTTAATAATTACATTTAAATTTTAAGTTTTGGTTCGAACTATCGGAAATTTGTAATGAAAAATATATTTTAATGATTACATTTTGAATGAAATGCAAGTTCTTCAGAAAAAGCAATTAAAATTTATATTTGCATTGAAATTCTGATTATAGTACAGAAAAACATAAAAGTAGATTTAGAAACAGAAATTTACAATTTAAAGAATTTTTTTTTAATCCTATGCCCTTCTAAAATATAAAAAGTTTCATAATTTGTAGCCAGAAAAGGGGGTACATCAAAACAGGAAGTAAAACAATCGCCAAGTTGGCGGCAGCCCCAACTTCTTCCGATTAACCAGAAAGGGTTAAAAACTCTTTGGGTACTACGCTTTCCATATTAACTTAAAAAGAAACGAGGCGATATCTGAATTAAATTTTTAAAAAAAAGAAGAAAAGATGGCGATATCTGAATGTAACGTGTTGTTGGAGATTTGAATGTAAACAAACTGTGGCGCTCGTATCCTTGGAGGCGAATGATTGGGCGAAATAGATGGCTCCTCCCACCATTGCAGAGTAACCGTGCACTATGGAAATACGCATGCCGCATCTCAAAATAAACGGAAAACAAAAGTAAGAAATGTAGGAAAAGAAGGAGCCACCATTTTGTGAAGATTTTCATTCGAAACCTATTTACACTTAACGAAATTGCATCAATTTACACATTCATGGTTTTGAAACCAGTGGTGGGTTTCAGCCAGTTCGCACCGGTTCTGTAGAACCGATACCTAATGTAGGTATCAGTTCTTCGAACCGTTTGCTAATGAGTGCCAGATGAATCGTTCATTTTTTTAAAAATAAACCTACCCTGCCTGTCCGTTCTGTTATGCGGCAATGGCAATCATTTAAATAGATGGTCCTACTAGGCTCCCGTGGCGTAGAACCATCTGTTATGCTATTGATTGCTTGATTGCAGCCAACTACGTAATGGATGAAGGAAGAACATTGAAGAGGTCAAAAGGTAAGAGGAGTTGAGCTTCTGCCTCAGCAGAGTGTTGACGTGCTCTTTTGAGCTGATGTTAAGCCTCGCGTGTGACCCACGTGTTTACGATGTTTTTTGTTTTTCTCTTCGGTTACTTTTACTTGTCTGTGGCTTTACGGGGATTAATTAATCGTTCGTATGAGTGACGGGCCTGTTCTGGTGACGACTTTTGATTACGGTCCTAATTTGGATAACAATTGATTGAATCTTTAATGACAAAATGATAACTTATATGGATACAGAAAATACGGCGATCTCTAGTAGTGATGTGCTACCACAAAAACAGGTTGTAACCCCCCCCCCCCCAACAATAGCAACTGACACTGGTACTGTCCGACCACGGAAGCAAGGTCCCTGGAAGCTGTTCCGCATGCGCGAGAAAAGCTAGTCTACTTAGAAAATAGGGGAAAACGTCATATTTTCGGATGTGTTTGTTTATGAAATACGGAATGTATTTCAGACTGCTTTTTGTCCGCAATTTTAAAGTTATTGTTTAAAACTTTATTTTTGATCGAATACGTGAATAATAATTTCAAAATAATAAAAAGAAAGAAGCAAATCTATTTAAAAAAATGGGAGTTTTATAGGAGTGGATATTTTCGGATTACATCACAATCAAAATTATCTAAAGCTACGTTTTCGATGGTTCTTTTTTTCTGACGTTTCCTCGGAGATTCAAATTTTGGAGTTTCTTCACCCTTTGCTTCTCTGCGTATTCTTTTTACACTGGACATTGATATCCCGGTCATTTCGCTAGCTCTCTTTAGTGATTGCGAAAGTGGAACAATAACATTTCCTTCTAGTGCTTCTTTATCACACAATTTAATTACATTGTGTATTATACGTTTACAATCACTACGAAACGGCTTATTCCGAGCAGTTGTGTTGGGTAAAGGATCCATTAATTTTAATATAGTAATCAAAATAACAGACGAGGAAAAAGCAAGCGAGCGCAGTTAGTAACCGATTCTAAAGAATGACGAGACTTTTCCCCCTCCTTCCTAAGCAGCCTTACCTACAGCGTGAATAGAATCGTCTTGGCACTGTGCCAACCGTGGTTCTTCCTACTGTGGTCGGACAGTATACTCCCTGATTGTGCTTGTTCAGTTTCTTGCTCTTCTACATTCATGTCCTCGAAAATTTTCCGAAGTTCATCCTCGTTTTGGATATAATATCGGATGGCAAGGTTGAGGTTGCCAGTCCAACTCTCGGTTCAATCCGAAACATAGCTTTGTATGGTGATTGTTTAATTACTGAATGCAAAGGATTGGACAAAACGAAGACCATTGGACCACTTTGTAGTTTGATTATCTTTCATGCATGAAACCAACATATTTTCAACGTCTTGGATTCCCTCTCAACCGAACAGTGGCGTAGCTAGGGGGGTGCGGTGGGTGCGGAACGCACCGGACGGCACATATTTTGGGGCGGCATATTTTTATTTAGTATTAGTTGTAAAAACCACTTGTTCAATTCATAAGTTTACTATTCGATTTCTACAAATTATGAATTACTATATGATTTCGAATATTTTTCCCCATCGTCAAGTCAATGTAGGGTTGAAAATATCTCTAAAAATTATGCTCGGATACAGACATCAATGGTGCCGACGTCGAGTAGAAGTTCTATGTACTACTCCGTGCTCGATGTTTATTGAATGCTTAGTACAACCGTTACCATGGAGATGACGCGGCCTCCTTTATTACGGCCTAATTTAAATATGGCATCCAATGGTAAAAAAGTTCCGCACCTATAGTTTGTCTCAATTACAATTATTTATTTATGTTTATTAATTTATAAAAACCACCAATTGATTGACTTAGAAAGGGCGGCAAATTGGAGACCGCCCCGGGCGGCAAAAGTTCTAGCTACGCCACTGCAACCGAACCCTGCGACTGGCTGTGACGAGGCTTCCCGTGAACAATCTTCAATTGTGGCCAATACGTAGATAACTGCTCTATAACGGAATTTACAAACTCTCTTCCATTATCAGAATGCAATATACAAGGAGCCCCAAATGTCAAAAAGATATCAAGTAGTTGCAAAGCAACCTCTTCCGCTCGTTTGCTCTGAAGTGCTAGCAGTAACACAAACTTTTTTAAATGGTCCTTGTAAACCACAATAAACCTACATTCATTATCTGCCTGAGATTGCATGTCAATCAAATCCACTTGGCAGCGATTGTTCATTTCTCAGTGAATAATAGGTTTGGAAACCAAACCTTTCCGTTTTTTATTTTTTTTTCTGTTGTCACGTTTCACACATCGATTAAAATATGTGTATCATCTCAGTAGTTATGTTAGCATATTTTCTCGAAGTTTCAATTTTGAGTCTGTCTCTACCACCTTGTCCTATGGCCACATGCGCACTTTCGATAACATCAAAAATTTCTTCAACTGGTAAATAATATTTTATGGGCTCATTTGAAGAAACCAACTTTTTTACTCAAGATTTCAAGAATGTCAAACCTTTTTAATCTGTGGTATTGAACAGAAGTCTTGCTAACGGCAGATTTGGCTTCTTCAACCTCTGATAAAAGAGTGTTGTATTCATCACTTGTTATAACATTAAAGTTATTTTGTTTTCAATTTAATAACTGTAAATGTTCAAGAAATCTATTTTTCCAATTTTTAGCGCAAAAAGCGTTAACATTTTCTTTACTCATCGTAAATAAATCAAACAGCACAAGCACGTTCCTGCCAGAATACGCGGTCGAAGTGGTGACGTCACGTCCGCCATTTTTGGCACCACCACAAAGGCGGCCTTGTTATTCTCCCATAGGACGGAAAAACAAATATTAATATCTCTTAAACTAATAAACATTATAGTAAATCGGAAGAAGCTGGGGCGGTTGTCGACTTTTTTTTAAAGTCGCCAAATTTGCGTTTCTGAGTCCGCCATTTTGGTTAATTCCCAATACACGGTGCCATCGCCAATTTGGCGGAAAGTTGGAGCCAAAATCCCGTTCGGAGACCTGTTCACATAGGAGTCCGTTGCGTAGCGTTAAGGAAAATATGACGTTGAGACGAAAATAAACCAATCATAGGCGTTAAAAATTTCATTGCTAATCGTTTGGAGGCTTATGATTGGTTTATTTTCGTCTCAACGTCATCCTTTCCTTAACGCAACGCAACGGACTCCTATGTGAACAGGCCCTATGGCTTAAACTGAGAAATGTAAACAAATGTGGCGACCAAGAAAGAACAAATAAATTGAAATACAAACTTACTGCTGGCTTTATGAAACTCGTAGGCGCACACGGGATCTTCGCTGCGCTCAGATACTCTTGCTTCACTCCGCTACGCATCCGTCCAAAAATATTACAGAAAATCCCCAGCCGCTGGCTTCGCTACGTACCGCTGGCTGTAGTACAGTAAAAAAAGCTTCCGCCGGCTGTAGAGGTCAGTAGAACAAAGCTTATCCCACAAAAAATCAAATAATATTATCCGATCCCAATGTAAGAAACCATGGACTAGTGCGTCATTTACAACCCCTCCTGTATCCCCCCCCCCCTTAAGTCTCTCTTGCGAAAATCTACATCTAACAATATCCAAAATCCTCCCCTGATATTTAGAAACGACATCTTTAACCAACATAGCAATAAACGGCTGACTGAAAAGCATTGAACAAACATAACCCCTATTTGGCATTTTATCGCCAATTTGGCAAAAATCTAAAAAATATGCAGAAAAGGGGATACATCATAACAGGAAGTAAATAATCGCCAAGTTGGCGGCAGCCCCCAACTTCTTCCGATTAACCGAACCGGCCAATTTGGTGCACTGAACAAAATTTTTAGCTTCCATTTTATTACGTCGTCTTTCACCAAAGTGCGCGAAAAAAAAAAGCTATCGGTACACAGTCGTCTACTTACACACAGTCCAGCAAATATGGTGAAATCAAAAGTCAAAAAATCCGAAATCGAAACTCGAAGTCAAAATCCGTTATTCAAATACGTCGTCCTAGCCATCGTTACTTCATCTGCGCAGTTAAACGTCGCTAAAACCCATAACCTGTTGTAATATTAACGAAATAAAGTGATGGCTAGGTGAATTTAGGACTTTGATGAATAGAAAGTAGGAAGAGAAACACAGTACGTCTTACTGTTTACATAAAATTACAACGGAATACAAAAAAGGTGATGCCAGATGCATAACACATAATAACACAAAATAAGAGATGCCACTCAATAGCACGTAATATTAATTGAAGGCTCGATTCTCAACAAAGTCTTCTCTCTACCGAGACAGAAGGGAGAATCTTTCGCAGGAGCGGCAGTAGTAACATCAGAGACGGAAGGGTCAGGAGAAGTGTTTTCTCCAACATTCGTAATCCGTAGGATAGTTGGCAAAGATGTGGATTTCATTATATTAAAAATATTCAATCCACTGCTGTCAGAAAAAGGCTCCAAGTTGGATTCCTTTCTGGCTTCAGAAAATGGCTTCAAATATGCAACTGAGCTCAAGCTATGAGAAACGATATTGAAAATATGAAGAGACGTATTGCAGCAGATAAAAATGTACAAGCTATAAATAGCAATCAATCTGATAAAAAGATTGATATCAGCATTCGATGGAATCTTTATACAGTTAGTTTGTTTGCAAAAATGACATAAATAAATTTTAATACGATAGAACACGAACAACTAACAAAATCCCGCTCGAGATACTCCTCCTTCTGTAGCTTCATGGAACATGTAATCTGATGTAAACATTACAGCACGAAAACAGAAACATGTGCCGAAACGTTAGCGAATCACATGATCAAAACATCCAATCAAGTTGAAGCTGGCAAATCCGGATTCGCGAGGCATAGCCGCCTGCATGAAGCTTCATGGCCGCCTGTCTAAGCACGCCGCTGTTGATACATGATCTTGACCGTGACTGATTTTCACGTTGCCTTGGAAACGTTCGGTTGAGTAATTGACATGTGTATCCAAAATTGTTTTGCTTACCAGCGGCCCGCTCTTCCCCGAGAAGGTTATTTTCACAGTAAAAGAAAAAATAAATAAATAAAAAAATTCCATAATTTCAATATTGAAATGAGAAATTTGTATTAGATACTGCTTAATATAACAGATAATATACTTGCATTTCAACATCTGTAACATCAGATTTACTTACGTGAAACCTTCAAGTACGGTTAAACATGTCAAAAATTGATATTTCGGAAAAATCGAATGAATATATAATTCTTTTGAAGAGGTTAGATGAAGACGAAGGTTTAAGCGAGCCATCCATTGAAGAAAAAATGAAACTAACAGTTAGTAATTAACAAATTGGCAATTTTTGCTGATATTTTTATTTAATTATAGTTTACAATGCGAGATAGGGTATATGTATATCTGTCTATCCTCATCTGTTGCTTAAAGGCATACAATAAAAATCACAAAAGAAATCAACCTCTTTTGGATTTTAATTTTTATGAAATAGAATATTAGCTGTAGTTGTGTGCATTAAATACTTTCATAATATTCTTCTTAACAGAAGAACGGGGATTATACAATTATTTCATGGGTTGTTACAGAAAGTATTTATAGAATTTGCTAAATACTGAACTTTGTCAAAGAACCACAATTATTATTTACAAAATGTTGCAGACAACTATATTTAAGTAATAAAAAATTTGCATTTTAAAACACAGACATTTTTATATTTATTCTGTAGTTAGCAAATATTGTCTTAATTTGTGTACATATGTTTGCGATGATTATTATTGTGTAATTTTGTCATAATTTGGTGATCTTAACTATTTTCACGCCACTAGCATTGGCATCAATTTTTGATGAAACTGATACCATTGCCACAATTAGCTTGACTCAAATTAATGATGATATTGTTTTTCATAAACGGGTGTGTTCACTGAATGTATATAATATCCTAGGAAAATTTCAACTATTTGGTTTTAAGTTGGAAAAACCATGATCCATTAAAATACATCGTAACAGACGTTAACCAACATTCATTTTAATTTCTGATCATTTAAAAAAAAAATTAAACAGGCCTTTATATATATATTTTTTATAAGTTTTATTAAATATTTTTCGTACACAGGAAGATTATCTTCGATTATCATGTGCAAGGTTCTGTGAAGTGACTGCTACACTTTTTAAGGACAAAAACAAAGATGAGACTGACAGTTCAAACATCGTAGAACCTCAAAAGATTCAGGAACTCTTTGAAGCAAAAAGTTTAAAACCCAGTTTTTGTCCTCCTAAAACAGAATTAACAACTTTAAGTAAAGAAAAGAGGAATGTTTGCTGCTTAAAAACATCAGTCGGGGAATTGCAGGTAACATATTGTATATATATTATCACATTTTATTTAAGTATCATATTTTATTCTGGAATCATATGTATATAGGTATCAAATTTTCTAAATTAATATATTTTGTTGAATTATTTCTAATGCTGTTTTTTTAAAAATATTTCTTATGCAGTTATTATTCAGTATTTTTCCACTCTACTGACCTATCACCTAAGTTGTGCAAAATGTTATAAACTACAGCACAAACAAGTCACCATTACATTTATACCTTCAAGTATGAGAATCTCCACAATAACCTCCCACGTATAATTACTCTGGTCAACTGTTATGTTTTTCATTGCAAAAGTAGTTTATAAAATTTCAACACAACACCAAAGGTAAGCGACGTGTGCCAACACAAATACTGACCTTTTTACTGTATTTCCACATTTTCATCAAATGCCCATTGTGACACTCCCATTCAGATGGTAAAATACTACCTTCTTGTAAAAAAGTTACTGCCTCTTTCTCGTTAACTACAGTATATTATCTTTTTAAAGTGCCATTTTTGAAGAAAGGTGAAATAAACAGTAAAATGTGTTTTACTGATGTAGCTCTAGCTACTTCTTACATACCTTAGAATTGTTTGTTAACGTCTGCGATTTGGAAGTGGATGCACCCAGTCTCTCCAAGCCTCACAGAGTCACAGTTCATCGATAGGTTGGTATATTGGGAAAGTACCTATAATTCTGATATTGTTATTGTGTCTATTTCTATGACTGTTCATTATTTACAGTTTATTTTGCATGTTTCTCAAACACTGTTCTTTTCTTTACTATTTTTTATATTGTTTATTTGAACAGTCAGTTTAATTACCGTTAATTTAGTAAATTTCTAATGCTGTCATTTTATTATCTTTTTCTCACTATCATTTGAAAAGTTTGTTGCATTTTTTTAAATACATATATATTTCTAGTATTGTTATATTACCAACTTCTAATACTTGCCATGTGAGATTTAATTTTCTGTGATATATAACAGTTTTAATGAATGTTCACTATCACATCTGCCATAATCAGAATGAATTCTTTGGCTTATTTTATTTTGAAATTTAAAATATGCCAACCTCATCAATTTAGAATTTTCATTCACTTTATTTAATTTGTTTGACAGATACTTATATCATTAATTTTATTTGGAGTTAGTAGGACCAGATGCATATTTTGTTTATGAAATTATCAAGACTTGATATTGTATTATACTTTTGACTGCTCTAAGTTGCATGCATATATATATATATATACTCTGTTGCACATTTGTAACATTCACAATTAGGCAATATTATTTCAACATCCAATTTTCAATCAGCATCTGTTACAAATATGATTTTTGTCAACAATTTTTCATTTATATGTGCTTTATTTTCTATTTTAATTTTTATATGCTTAAAATGATGTAATCTATGCATAAGTGATTTCTCAAGTCAGACATGTTGTGATGCAAAGGGTTAAAGCTTAAAACATATACTGAGTTTTTTATTTAGTCTTAAATCTCTGAATTTATGATCACTAAACTAAATATGACTATGGGTTATTTATAAATTTATAGGCATCTATAATTTTTCAAGTTATTACCAAGAACTTTAATAAGTAAATAATCACTATATTGAGAAATAATTTTGTGTATATTTATTTTGTCAATTGTGAAGTATATCCTTTATTTTATTCTCTCTCACATTCAGATAAGACAATTATCTACTGCTACATTTTTTACTACAGTTAAAATCTTGGTCTCTTTAAACTTGGAGATTTACATATAAATATATATATATATGAATAAGTCCTTGGAAGCTGAAAATTTGTAAGGTGGTTTCTCTTAGGCCCTAGGGGTTTACTAAGAAATCTTTTTGAAAATTCGAATTTTAATGGGGATTTAAAGGAGGCTCAACCCCAAAAATAAAACATTGACTGACTGATCACTGCATCTCTTGAACCATAAGGCCTAAGAATCTGAAATTTTGCATAGTGGTTCCTCTTAGGCCCTAGGTGCTCATTAAGAAAAATTCTTAAAAATTGGAAATTTATGGTGGTTTAAAGGGGCTGTAACCCCCAAATTTAAATGCTAACTGGCTGATCACTGAATCTTTGGAACCATAAGGCTTAAGAAACTGAAATTGTGCAAGGTGGTATCTATAAGGCCCCATGTACTCACTTAGAATTTCAAAAAATCAACCTGTAAGGGTGTTAAAATAGGGGCTTAAATCCCCCCCAAAATTGTTTAAAAATCTAAAACCATATTTAATGTCAGATCACCATTGTTAAATTATATGATGAACTCCTCTAAGGAATGACAACATTTTACTGCTAAAGGTAATTTAAATTAAATTAACCAAATTACATAATTGATGGTATTAATGTATTCTGTCATGAATCATGAGTATTTAGCCAATATATCCCATGTTTCATGACAGAATATATTAATATCATCAATTATGTAATCTGGTTAATTTAATTTAAATTAATTTTAGCTTTATGTGTGTAAGGAAACATGCTTATTCCAAATTTCTCTTTTTTAACAAAGATCAGCTCTCTTTTGTTTACTGCTTCTGCAAACAAGCAAATTTAGAAGCAGAAAATATTTCCAAAGTCCATTGTGACTCTAAAGTATATTTTCTCTGTGCTGTATGTAATCTCGAAGCAGGAATTGTGATTTGTACATTTTTCTCGCACCAGGATAACGATGATGCGACGAAGAAGCTTCAGCAAGCATATTATTTGCCTCCGTCTTCGTGGTTTTCTTCGCAGAGGTCGAGCATAGACCTCAGCAACGAAGTAAGATAATTTAGAGTGTAAACTTTTGATTTCATTTTTCCAATCTCTTATTTCAACAACAGTTTACAAAATATATCTAATAATATGTGTGTGTGTGTATTTATATATAGGATCCACTATAAAAATTTCTCCCTGGGCCACACAGCCCAAGCATTAATCTGGCCCCGAGTGTTCTCTGAAACATATATATATATAAATTATATGTGTATGTTATTCGTAGGATCATATGAGATTTTAAAGTTATCTTAGGATTGGTTTAAAAAAAAAAGATAATTTAGTTTCCTTCTTTGAGTTTTACTTTTTGTGAATAATTTTGTAATCCTGTATTTTTCTGTTTATGTTGCTTCTATGCCAATCTTACTTTGTTATGGATGGGATTATTTTTTAATACAAAATCTTTCAACTTGAGACACATAGTTTAAAACATTGATTGGATAATATAAAATAAAATTTGTCATTACTCAACCTATACTGAAAGGAGTGGATGGCCTTGTGAGAGATAGTGGCAAAGGGATTATTGCTCCTTCAGGCGCTTGCTCTCCCAATCCCTGCTGTAGGGATTTTTACTACAAACCTATCCACTGAAACTTATGTTTCTGTAGTGAGACATTGCTCGTTAGAGCTTTGTAAGGGGGATACTTTTGAACAAAATTTTATAATTCAACCTATTTCGGCTTTTCTTTCCACCATCTTGTCTCGTACGTGTTTTAGCATGTGTGACGGGTACTGGGCAAGCGGCGAGTACGGAAGCATTTTTTGTCACGCCGAAATGCGACGAGTGTAGTTTTGTGTGCATTAGAAATTTAAAAAAAAAAATAGTTTACACCCTTAATTATGAAATTATATATATTTTTTTTCAGGAAGTGGAATTGTTGAGTTCATGTGCAACCAAGGCTTTTGTCAAGTTTCTGGCAGAGAAAAAATTGGAAGTCCCCAAGGTAACTGGAGCATTCATAAATTTTCTTGACAGTTTGAAAAAAAATTATATTCATACACATAAGTGTATATATATAGGGTGATTATCCTTAAACTTCCCTTACAAACAGCATTCTACAGCTCAAACAGGTGAACGGGATGTAACCACATTGGACTACGCACGAGATGCGCTCACGGAATTTCGAAAAGAAAAATTTAGTTCAAAAATGTCCACCAGATGGCGCTTTTCGTGGGAAAAAAATTAAATTTTAACAAAATAAACGGAATGCATGAACCATTCGAACATTTATGGACTCGTTTTTGATCACCTTGTCATGGAGCCACATTAAATGGAGGTGAAGAAATAAATACCAGCATGCCTTTGCTGTTCGACAGTTGAGTTTGCAGATTCCGAGGAAATGTCCCCAGAGGAGCAGTTGTCAATCGTGTCCAGGAAAGGTTCCCAACGCGACCACCGTCCGTCACCTGCAAGGCCATGGACAGTGTGTCCAACAGCAGATCGTGACACATCAGTTGTCATGCTTCGCACATGAAGCATAATGGAGTCATCCAACGTCCCAACATCCCCACGATAAGCTAGACTTTTTAAGTGGCCCCATAACCACGGGGTCTTCTTTGCACGCATGCAAATCTCGAGATTTTTATCCCGAGAGCCAACAGCTTTTCACGGTTTTACATTTTATTACTTATAAATCCTTTTCTGAATTGTCAATATTGTTTATGTATTCTCTTTTGGTCGTTTATTTTGTTAATGTTTTCTGTGAAAAATGTACCTGGTGGACATTTTTGAACTTTTTTTTTTTTTTTTTTTTCAAAATTCCGTGAACACATCTCGTGTATAGTCCAATGTGATTACATTCCGTTCACCCATTTGAGCTGTAGGATGCTGTTTATAGGGGAAGTTTAATTATAACCACCCTGTATATATATATATGGGGTGTCCCCAAATTCATGTAAGATTTGAATTTTGCGCCATTTGTGTGGTAAAGTGTTGCCAACAAAAGAAAAAGAGAGAGCTACCAGTTCAGGGTTATTAGAAATGGAGCGGTACATGAAAGAACGAGGCGTTTTCATTGTTGAATGAGGGTTTTGAAAATGAATAGTGCTCGCTATCGCAACATGATAATCCCGTTTTTTGAGCCTATATGGATGTGGTTTCGACAAGTCAGTACCACATACCGTACAGCCCGTTCAATGACTGCAAGTCATTTCCTGGTCGTGTCATTTCCCATTTAGGACATCAGATTGGACTGCCCAGATTGAACGCCATTGGACTTTTTTGGGAGTCTAAGGTTAATGCCAACAAGCCCACGACCCCCACACCTTGAAGGTTTGGTTGGGAGTGCTACGGTTAACTTTCTGCTACACCAGGGCTCATTAGACCGGGACCTACAATTTAAAGCCAATTTCGAATGGCTACAAACATCCATGACCAGTGGGACTCGAACCCACAGGATCTGAACCGACCGCCAGCGCCCTAGCCATTCGGCCATCAACCTTGAAGGAGTGCTGTATCGACAAAATTCAGCCACATTTATGCAAAACGATCATGGAAAATTTCTACAAAAGAGTGTGTATGTGCCAGCAAAGCCGTTGAGGCAATTTACCCGATATAATATTCCATACATAACCCTATACTGTATACTTTATGAATCAATAAAAAAAATTTACAATTTTTAATTATAAATCCGTGTTTTCTGTCAAAATTACTTCATACATGAATTTTGGGGCACCTTATATATATATATATGTAATAGTACGAGCGCGGGCCGACGAAGGAAGGGCTGAGTGGTATAATTTTGAGTAATGGTTCATCATGTCGCATCAATTTCACGATTACATTTTATTGAGATCACCGACCGATCCGTCGGTATGGATGCAGCACTAGCAATTACAAAAAATCCGTCCTACTTCCGGACGTCACGAGTTATATAAACTTTATCTCATCACGTGATTAAAAGGTGTGTCTTAATGTTCGATTGGTTTAAAGTTATTATGGATGCGCAGAACTGATTTACACTCGTAGTGACGCCACACAGCTTCTCTTTAGTTAAAAAAGACAGCCATCTTGAATGATTTTGCCTAAGGCTGTAATAATGGAATTTAACGCGAATGCCCAAAGGGAATTAAATGTTTCAAGGAATTAAAAAAGGGTTTGTAATTTGGAATAGTAAAGTGAGGAATTAATAGTTTTTAAATGTTAAGAGTGTTGAATTAAGAAATTACTAGTTTTTAATATTATATATAAGCCATTGACATGCACCTTTCTCTTTTCGACAGATATTCGACCTTCACTACAGAAAGTTCGCTGTGAAAAAGGAATAAAGGTGGAGACAGTCCCATCTATTGACATGAATAAATATTAAATGAACCCAAAGGAAATATTCATTTACTTATGAAAGGTAAAATATAACTAAAATTAAAGAATTCGACAAAGCAAGATAATTATTAGCACGAAGAATGTAGGCAAAAATAAACAGAAGTCACGCACTTGGGACTCGACGCACCATAAGGCAAGATTCTGTAGCAGTAACGGAACTAAACCTCATCATCGGGAGGCCTAACCAAATCAGTTACCTCAAGGGGGAACTTGTTCGGCAGTCTATGCCCTCTTTATAAGTTTTAGTTCGTGTTGAATTGTTTACATTATTATGTTTTTAACTGATTAGAGTTTGCACACTAGTATAAGCGGTTGTTCTTTTTTTTCCTCTTTGATACGCATTTTAGTTGCAACATAGATCAGAAAGACTGAATAGATATATTTATGTACTTAGTAATTAATTCTTGGAACCTGAGATAGAGTTATATGACACATAGTATTGTATTATATTATATTATATCTATATACAGTCGATTCAGGTTGATCGGGACGCAATCATTTTGGTCCTAATGACCTGCTGGTCCGATTAGCTGGATTCGACTGTATATATAAAACAGTTCTGTGACCGACTGATTGACAGATAATGCACAGATTAAATCGCTGGATCTAAAAGGGCTGAAATGTTGCATGGAGATTCTTTTTACACACAGTACACTAAGAAATTTTTTTTAACACACTAAGAAAAAATTACACAAGGTTACAAAAATTACACATTCTAAGGGTACACTAAGAAAAATTTTTTAAAGATTCTTCTTAGATTTTTTTTAATTAAATTTTTAAGCTGTTTTTGTAACTTTTTTTAAGTTTGCATTTATAATAATAATTTGAGAGTTATAAAATTTATATCACGAGAAAGACAATAGAAATTTCTTTAAAATGAAATAATTTTCGAATCTGTACCTCCATTTTCTGATTTTTGGCAAATTTTTAAAGATTTATTTTTAGAATTTAATTTATTAAATGCCGATTATGAGATTTCTTTTCTTTTTGTGATACTTTAAATTAATGTTGCGTCACATGCATGGCAATGAAATAAATTGCCAAAAAATTATTAAAATACAGTAAAAGATAAAATTGAACCACTAGACTCCATTGAGATAGAAGTTTTTTAAGAGTTTAATTCAAATGAGTATGTTTTATAGATATTCAATTGAACATCGCAACTTCGATCGTAATAAAACATTACGTCATTCCCGACGCCGTGCGGGAAAAACAACAAAGTTCAACTCCCAAATTGGCAAGAAGAAAAAGTAGGGAGTATCCAACAATTCTGCCACCTATTTTGTTGGCGTTCCTCTTGCGCCACCCCCTTGCTTTTCAACAAGATAATGCCCGGCCACATATGCACTTTGCATGTATTGCTATAAATTGTCTTCAAGGTTGACGAACACTTCCTTTGCCACCAAAGTTGTCTAATCCCTCCCCCATAGAGCACATTTGGGACGGGACGGGAATGCAATTGCAACTATCCTGGAATGAAGACAATTTGGCTAGAAATCTCATAGTATACCATCCGGGAACTTTATCAGTGTATGCCACACAGGGTGACAGCTTGCATCAAGGCCATAGGTGGACCAACGCCGTACTGACTTCCTTTGTAACGATTAAACTCTGGAATAAATCATTGAACTGTTCTGAAATTTTAGTCTTTTTTCTGTGCATGTTCTTCCCATCCACCCATTTTTGTTGCAATCGGACCAACTCCTTTGTGGTGCATTGATTTTTTTGTTATAGAGTGTATAATATATATATATATCTGTTACAGTTATCAAACATCGAG
Source organism: Dolomedes plantarius (assembly GCA_907164885.2). NCBI lineage: Eukaryota > Metazoa > Arthropoda > Arachnida > Araneae > Dolomedidae > Dolomedes > Dolomedes plantarius. Next base: position 57,795 of record CAJRAI020000295.1, read on the forward strand.
GTATGATGCATGCAAAGAAGAAAAGACTACGAATACAACAAATCATTTATTACGATATTCAACATAAACTTACACGTGAGGAGCAACAATGAAAAAAATCTCATCCGAGAATAAGTCTATACCTTATGTACACAGCTACCTTACATCTGTCTCGTCCATTTTTAATATCTAGGTCTCTTGTATTCCGGAGTACCCCTGCATTGGATAGAAAGGACAAAGTTATTCAGACAGCGATAATAAAGCATATAGATATACAGTGCTAAATCTGTACTTGACGATCATTGTTCTAGAAAACATGACGAGCACTGAATGCATTTTTCCCATAAAGGGTCATGTTAACTGAAAGAATCCTTTACTGAACCCAAGAAATTTCCTATTTTATTTGGCATTTTTTAAATGGATGGGGTTGTTTTTAGACACAAAATCTCAAAACTAGAGATATAAATAACACTGTGCTATTGTATTGTATTATTTTTAAGCTGTTTTTGTAACTTTTTAAGTTTGCATTTAAAATAATAATTTGAGGGTTATAAAATTTATATCGCAAGAAAGATCATAAAAATTCCTTTAAAATGAAATCTTTTTCAAATCTTTACCTCCATTTTCTGATTTTTGGTGAATTTTTAAAGATTCATTTTTAGAATTTAATTTATTAAATGCCGATCACGTGATTTCTTTTTCTGGTACTTTCAATAAATTTATCGTCACATGCATAACAACAAACTGGACATTATCCAAAAAAATATTAAAATACAGTAAAAGAAATGTTTCTCAAACTGAACTATATTCTTTAGTATGTCCTATTAGATTTAATTTGAATATTTTCGTCTACATTTTGTCTATAAAAATAATCCTTTACAATTTTTTTATAATATATTTTAAATATATATATATATATATATATATTTTTTACATCAATAGTATACATTCATCGTCATATTTATTTTATATATATATATATATATATATATATATATATATATTGACATTAATTGCATACATTGACCATTGTATTTAATTTGAAAGTACTCTGTAGTGAAGTGCGGGTTTTCAGCTAGTATATATATTTATTTATTTATTTATTTTTTTTTTTTTGGGGGGGGGGAGCATAAACTGCATACATTGACCGTTGTATTTGATTTGAATGTACTCCGTAGCAAAGTGCGGGTTTTCAGCTAGTTTTTAATATGTATTTTATAAACAGAAACAAGTTGTTCAACATATCCAACATTTTATCATATACCCTGTGTTTTCTTTTACACAACAGAGTCTGGAACGTATCCTCCATGTTAAAAAAAAAAAAAGGATTAGGGGCATTAGTAAACACAAACTTTACATCCATACACTCTTATTAAACACATATTTATGTCTATATATTCATAGATTTGTATATGTATACATACATGCATTTTTATGTATACAGATATTTATATGTCTACTCCATCCTATGTGATACGAGTGAACACGTTTAATTGGACACCATGTTAAACATTACACACATTTCAAATGAAAAAGAGAAACAAAAATCCTCGAATGCACTTACACTCCGCCTCCGAAAGAGTCCAGGTCCTTCCTACGGGCAATAATCTGGAAAAGGGATTTCGTTTTAAATGCTATACAATCATTACAGAAAATGATGGTTAAATAGAAATTTTCTGGAAGAACAACATTTTCTTACAGACATTTTTTTTTCCCAGAAAATTTCTATGTAACTATCAAAAAATATATATATATGTCCCCTGTACATGATGCGAGAGCTCACCTGATTGATCTTCTGCAACTCTCTGTCCAGCTTTGTCTTCTCGTCTCTCTTTCCTGTTCCTGTTCTTCGAGTTTTTCGACCGTCAGCCATTTTAACACCATACTGGAATGCAGCCCTGAAAATAACAAAAGTGTCAGTGCATGCTTCTCACTCCAAAATGAAAGCCTAAATAGATGGTGAAAGTGACTCACTTGGGCAGGGCCTCTTTGTTGCTCATGTATTCACTGTACTCTTCTGGAGTGTCAAAGTCCCAGCGACCCACGGGACCTTTCTTGTTACCCTACAAAGGAAAACAATGGTCAAGAGGGTTTCTGCAACAAACTGCCAGTTTACACATACAGAAACTAAAATGTGGCATCTGTTAGCCATCCACATTAACAAACTAAGTGCTTCTTTCTTTCTCAGCAGAGAATGGGTGTCATCAAATGAGTTTGCAACACATCTATGGTGATAATGAACAATCACATTTACTTTTGCACTTAAAATGAAACTGACATGGAAAATGTGAAAATATTTGAATCTGAACTATATATATAAACAGTGGAACTTCTCTTGCTGGCCAGCCCTATTCGCCAGCCACTTCTTTACAGAACCATTGACTGGGCACAATACAGAAAGAAGTTTCACTGTATATATATATATATATATATATATATATATATATATATATATATATATATATATATATATATATCTGTGTGCCGGAGGTCAAAGGCACCAAGTCCATTTTTTAAAAGAAGACTGTTTAACATTATTCTTCCATATTTTTTGTACTCTTTTCAGCACTCACTCATATGCTTATATGGAAAGCAATTTAGTCAAGTGGAAACGGCATCATGTCCCATCATTGCATCATTGTATCCCATGTTGGTAAAGGGTACTAAATGGATTTCTTCGAGCTCTCCTGCAAAATTCAATGACCGTGACTGAGAGCTTTTTACCGCTGGTACATATATACATATATACGAGGGTGAGTCCCGAAATAAGTTTCCCCTGGCGACTATGGACAGAGGTGTGTATGAGGGACAAAAAATATAATGAGACAGTAAAGATAAGACGTAACTTTATTTTTCCATATAAGTACGTTGAGACATTTGTCATACTGCCTTATAAGCTTCAAAAAGCCCCCCCAGGAAAAAATCAGGGCTCTGCATACGGAAGAAGCAGTTACTCGGCGAAGTCAATGCAAAACCACACTGCAGCTCTTGGTTGGAAGTGTCTTGACCATCGCCATAGAGTCCTGATCTCGCACCCAGTGACTTCCATCTGTTTCCGGCTTTGAAGAAGAATCTCGGCAGAAGGCACTTTGGAAGCAATGCTGAAGTTACACAAGCTGTTAACTGCTTCTTCTGTATGCAGAGCCCTGATTTTTTTCCTAGAGGGCTTTTTGAAGCGTATAAAGCTGTATGACAAATGTCTCATCGTACTTGGTACTTATGTGGAAAAATAAAGTTACGTCTTACCTTCAATGTCTCATTATATTTTTTGTCTTTCATACACACCTCTGTCCACAGTCGCCAGGGGAAACTTATTTTCGAACTCACCCTCATATATATATATATATATATATATATATATATATATATATATATATATATATATATACATACACACACACACACTTTTATATATATATATATATATATATATATATATATATATATGTACATAATATATATACAGCGGAACCTTGATTGATCATCTCCCAAATAATTGTTTTCCTGTATCTGTCGGTTATTTCACCAAGTCTCAATGATGATATTTCTTTGTTATGTTCATACATTTATCGTTTAGTGCAAGGGTGTTTAACCTGTGGCCCACACATGGTATAACAAATATAAATCATTCCAATGTTGATGTTGTGTTTCACTATTTTTCTAATCCTAATGCAATTAAAATTAATTCAAAATCATATTTATTTGCAAAAGTTGTAATAATTTAATCAAATAATATTTTTTATAGTTACATTAGTTTTATAATTAATGTCTTCCTTTTATCGATATTTAGATAGTTGTTGCATCGATTGTTATAAAGCCATTCATACACCATGTGCCTATGACAATTCATGCCTTTATAGCCAGCACTCAATTTGACTCAACATTTTTATGCGGCCTGCCTGCCTTAAAAAAATTTACCATGTGGCCCAGATGCTGCAAAATGTTTAACACCCCTGGTTTAGTGGAATAGGTACCTTTAAAAATGATTGATAGAGGTTTCACTGTATATATATATATATAAATATATATATATACGAGGATAACACAACCTTTGTCGTCTCTCTCTTTGTCATGGCTGGATAAATGTGTCTCGATGTATGAAAATGTGTATTATTATTGAAGAGGGACCACTTCAGCTATATGACTACAATTTTATAATGTTTAATATGTAATAATATTTTTAACAGAACAGAAAGTCTATCATTTATATATATATATATATATATATATATATATATATATATACAGTGAAAGTTCTCTAGCTGGCCACCCCTCCAAACAGCTGCTTTTTTTTTTGGAAGCGTGACTGACCACCTTAGAGAAACTTCACTGTATATAATATTAGGTTAACACTGAAGTTTTGAGACAAGGGTAGACGATGGGTGCCAAAAAAAAATTATTGGTCAGATATTTAAATTTGATCTCTTTCATGTCCACAGACAATAATTTGTGGCAACAATTGCAATTTAAGTATCGTAGAATAAATTTTATCGAGCATTATCAAGCTATGATTTTAAAGCGGGGATAAATCACGAAGAATGCCTTCAACATCTACAATTAGCATTTGGAAATGAAGCCCCATCTCGTGCCAGTGTATTCAGATGGTTTATAGAATTTAAAAAGATATAGAAATTTTCTTCTGGATGAAGAATACACAGGAGTCTCAGAAATTGTGTTTGCCATATTTAGTATTGTCAACGGCAAACTGCCGTATTTTGTAACAGGCAATGATTGGTTGGGGAAGTGACTATGCCCATAGTTTTCTATATATAATGCGTACCTTAAAGATGTAGTGTGTGTGGTTTTTCTAAGTTAGACTTTATGTTAAATATTTTTTTATTTTTCAGTAATGCTTTGTTTATGATAAATAAACTATTTTTATTTTAAAGAAGATTTTAGTCTTATTTTTCATCTTCATATTAAGCTGTAAAAATCTCTGCTTAGAATGATAATAGATGCTGGATGTGTCATTTCATATCTGATCCAACAATTATCATCAGGATTGCTTGAAATAAATGGCACAGAGGAGAACAATTGTTTGGGGAACGATCGATTAAGGTTCCATTGTGAATATATTTGTATGCAGCTAACGATGATAACAAACTGCATTTGATGGAGTGTACCATGGCAAAGGCAAAGTAATGCATTCATTGCTGCATACGCATTTACCAAACAACTTCATTTGTTACTCTTTGTTTACTGCCTAAAGAGAGAGAGAGAAAAACGTTCTGATTCTCACCATGTCCATTTTGGAATAGTCAACCTCGTCGTCACTATCTGCAACGGCATCTTCGTTCTCAGGGGCCCTGAAAGAAGAGTACAAGGTTCAAGTTCAATCTCATACAACATTCATTCACTCACTTGATTTCTTCTTTTCTACCCCAGTCATATCAGCTATTCACAAGCCAAATTGATTCACTCCTCTTTTCAATTTTTTTAAGCCCTTCAGCGGGCACATGTGGCACAAAGTGCAACGTCTCTTTCAACCTTGATTATTCCTTTTGTAATAAACTTTTTTTTTTTCGAATTGAAAATAATAATTCTGCATTTTATGACAAGATATAAAATGCTGATAATATTGAGATATATTTATAATTAAAGGCCAAAGAATGCAGACGCAATCGCCTTATTTCAAAACTGTCCGGTTTACTGGATCTAAGGACGATTCCTATTACATCCAAAAAGCTAAAAAATAATGAGATTGTCCATCTTTGTGATATGCGGGATACCGTGTAATAGCTGCCCATTGGATCGAGTACATCAACTCCTGCTTTTGTCGTATTGTAATCCAGTATAATTGTTGGTTTACCATGGTTAAATCACGACTACCAATGAATGGAAAGGAATACGAGGGTCAGAAAATCAGATCTGCATTAGAAAGGGTGTAGCTATAAATAGAAGCTGCTTAGAACATTCAACCCTTAAATGCAAAAACAAACTATTCAAAATTACGAAAATGTTGTACTCTGTACACAGGTGCAGCCGCTGAAGGGTTAAATATCATTTGACTGACCCCTAAAGTTTTATATTCATAATAAATTTCCATAATAAGGAATAACACCACTCAATGGCAAATTTTTTTAGGCCATCGAATGTTAAGTAATTTATTTCAGAAGCTAAACTAATTAACTCCATACTCTAATGTCAATCATCGCAATAATGCCATTCAAATGCAGATGCAAATACTGACATCCATGTGAGTTTATGCTCGTTCATTGGACTGTTCAATTTTTGTTTGAATAAGCTCTGAGAATTTAACATCCAGCTGCCCTTGAATGAGAACATGGCAAAAAAATAAAGGGTCCTCACCCTGGGTAGCATTCTGCGTAGCTCTCTGGCATGTCCCTCTCCAGCTTGCTTGTCAGCTTGGCCTTCAGACGGCTGTCATCCCCTTTGGTCACCCCCAACAGGCTGCGCAAAATCAAAATTGCATTTTATTACACAAAAACATAAGAAGAAATATTTACATATATCTATATATATAAAAGGCAAATACCATTGACTGACTGACTGACTGATCACTGTAACCATAACTCCTACAAAGCTGAAATTTTGTACGGTGGTTCCTCTTAGACCTTAGGTGCTCACTAAGAAACTTTTTAGAAAATCCAAATTTTAAGGGGTTAATAAGGGCTTAGTCCCTCCCTAAAACACACACACTGTATATCTGGAACCACGAGGCCTAGGAAGCTGACATTTTGAACGGTGGTGCATGCTAAGAAATATTTTTTGAAAATATGAATTTTAAGGGGTTTTGAAAGTGGCCTTCCCCCTAAAAAACCAAACTATTTTCCTGGAACTATAAAGCCTAGAAAAGAGAAAATTTTGAATGGTGTTTCCTCCTAAGCCCTAGGTGAACATTAATAAGTCTTTTTTAATAGGGTTAAAAGGGGCCCTTCTCATAGTCATACAGCTCTCACACAATGATGCCATACTGGAAACGAAGCAGTTTGATGATTTCCTCTAGCAGTCAGTCCTACAAATGCAACAACACTGTTTTCAGCCCCTAGATGGCGAGCTACAATTGCCCTCCCAAGAGAGTCCCACACATGGTCAATAGTCAACTAGGTGAACCTTATGTAGATAAGCATTGTCGCCCATAAAAATGAACCAAGGGCTAACTGCACAGAAAAGTCAAACATCGGGCTTTAATATCTTATCCCTATATCTTTCTCACCAGTCAGGGACCCTCTGTCAAACATATGGAAAGATGTAAGTTGTTTAGCCTTGGACCAGACTTCACAGATGAATCACGACACTGATTCTTGAAGTACAGTAAAGCCCCGATTATCCACTTAATTGGGTGGCAAGAGCACCGCGGAAACCCGAAAAAAAGACTAAAAATGAGGTGCAAACACAAAAAAATATTTTAACATAAAAACTATGATTTATTGTACAAAAAATATTAAAACTTTTAAAATACATACATATGTACAGTACAGCCAAAACCTTTGATCTACAGCTAAATCAGGTTTTCAATATAAAACTCCACTGTACAAAAAGTGTTTGGTTACACCTTTTTAAAAGAATCAGTCACTTGTTTTTGCTTCTTGCTTTAGAAACACCTTTTCTTTATTCTAAATTGTACTTTCCTTAACATTCTCACCTTTCTTTGAGGTTCGTAATTTAAAATAAATTTTGGGGCACTTGCGGATAATCGGGGCTTTACTGTACCTTCCACTGGAGAGAACCTGGAAACCAATACCTTCCCTCCAATATCCCTAAAAGGGGCCACTATAACAGCACAGGTTTCATGGTCTGGGCAGGCCTTGAGTTGGACGACTGCATGTGTTTGATAGACAGTCCCTGACTGGTGAGAGATCTAACAGCCCTATCTTCGACTTTTCAGGGTTGCAGTTGGACCTCAATATATTTTTATGGATGACAATGCTCTTCCACATAATTGACGATTATCTTGAAAGTGAAGATCTTCATCAGATGGAATGGCCAGACAATTGCAGCTCTGAGAACCAACTGGGAGCTGAAAACTGCATTGTTCCAGAAATGGGAGGATTCATCAAACTGCCTCATTTCTAGTATGGCATCGTGCTATGAGAGGGAACCACAACCCATATTAAAATCATTTCATTTTGGATTTTGGACATTCCTGTGCTGATGGGCCTAACTAACGATCGTGAGTGTGTACGATGACTGTTGTGAGCTATCATTTTTTTTCTCTTACATAACTGTGTATCCATAGAAAATTTCATTAAAATCTGTCCATTAGTTTTCCAGATATTTGACAAAATGTGAAAATTATCTAAATTTTGAACACCAATGTATATATGCATGTGTGTGTGTATATATATATATGCTTACACATTCTTACATATGAAAGTATATATATACATGTATTAACATACACATATATATTTATTCATTACAGCCTTATTTTGGAAAAAACAAAATCACTTGTACAACAGCTGTTATATTGATAATTAGATTACTTAAATTGATGGAGACAAGCTAGAGTAGATTATTTACAAAGTTTTGTTCTTCTGTGTTATGTCTATTCTCCCTTTACAATTTAAAAAAAAAAATTAAAAATAGAGATCTTTATTTGTAATAATCATTCTAATTATATATATATAACGCACATATCTGTATATATACATACATAAATCTATAAATATATGTATACATATTTATGCATAACTGCATAAAAATATATATATAACGCACATATCTGTATATATACATACATAAATCTATAAATATATGTATACATATTTATGCATAACTGCATAAAAATATGTAAATGCATACATAGATAAATGTATAAATATATGTATACATATACGTACAGAAATGTATAAATATATGTATTCTTGTTTATTGCGAGTACAATTTTTTTCTATGTATTATAAACTGTAAATATATGATACACAAGTGTGTTTTGATTATCAGGTATTGCATATAATATACTTTCGTACTTTTACATGTTACTTTTGACAAATATATTATCTAATTGTCTCTACAATAGAAACAAACTGGAAAACAACATACAGTTTGTCTTTGGTATGATCATCACCATGGTCGGGATTTAATAGACTGCTCCATTCCTGTGAAAAATAAATAGCATTAATTCAAAATCAACATACATCTATTCTCTTAAATACATACATACATAATATGCATAATTGCATATATATATATATATATTCATATCATATACAATCGAACCTCCATATATCGAAGTAGCAAAATGCCGGAAAAAAATTCGATATATAGAATTGATCTTAGTTTTATCATAATTCTCCTAAAACATTAAAATTAAAGCTAATTTTCGTATACGAAACTCCATTTCCAATTTATATGCAAATCACATTAAATGAAAGTTAATAACTAAAAAATGAATTAATATGAAAGATTTATTGAGTACTATATACCTTTAAAAAAAAAAAAACAATAATCCAGACAGTGGTTACAGTGATTACAGTTACATTCTTTTTTTAAAAAAAACTACGAATATCTTGCTGAACAGCCAGTTTTGCGGAAAGTTCATCAAAGAAATGCTCGCATTTATTCAGTCCATTAAAAACTTCATCAGGGACATTTTCCGCGAATTGAAGTCCACGAAGAATTGTTTCAAACGGCAAAAATTGGGAGATTTTATTCTAAAGTGCAATAAAATCTCCCAATGTTGTGAAAAAAAATTTCGATATATAGAGATTTTTTCGATACATAGAAACAGTTTTTCTATGTAATGAACATGGAGATTTGCTAAGAGTTTGATATACGGAGGTTCGACTGTAAATGTATATATATATACGAGGGTTGTAAATAAAGTAGTGGCAACGTACGGGCATGCTCAAACAGGATATCAGAGGAGTGAGGTGGAGCTGTAGTCGATGTGTAGAGTACATAAAACCGTATATCCAGTAGAAGGGGACGTTGAAGTGGACAGTGGCGTCTCTACCGCTCTAAATCATGTTTATAAAAAGTTATCAGCGGTCAGGGATTATAATCAAGGTTGCCCGTAGCTACAGGACCATCAGCACCCAGGACACCCTCCGTACTCCCCTGACATGGCCTCTTTCCTAATTTGAAATAACCCCGTCAAGGCATCAGATTTTCCTGTGATCCGAGCATTAGGGTGCTCTGTCGCTGACATCAACACACAACATCTTGCCAACAGTATTCTATGGCTGCCTGACATCTGGCAAAAGGTACATGAATTTTCTGGTGATTATATTGAAGGAATGTAATGTAATTTTTTTTTTGTACGTACATTAATAAAAGTTTTCTGGGATCGTTGCCATTACTTTATTTACAACCCTCGTATATTCTATTTATATATGTCTACTATATCAACACAAATGTGTGTATAATATATATATTTAACCTTTAATAGAATGTTGCCTTTTTTATATCCATTGATAAAACATCAATATTAACCCTTTTGCGATGGCAGAAAATGCAGATAGCAGCTGTCACGTATACATGATGTTCGCCACCAAAGGGTTAAAGAGCTCAAAAATACAATTCAGTTACCCCGACTACATAGGGTTAAATGTAAACAAACATTTTCTTTATGTTTCAAAGAAAACAAAAGGTACAAAAATGGGGTTATTTGTAACGTAATTTATATCGTATTGCTTCATGTTGTACAGTTAGAATTTTAAATGATAAAGTATGGTGGTGCTGGAAGAAGCTATAGTACCATCCTTAAATGGTGTATTGAGATTGTTTGTTGAAACATATTCAGCAACTATATCATATTTATAACAATATGGATAAAAATATCCATTTTACTGCACATTTGAGCCCTAGTTTTAAAACCCTGTCTCAGGTACATTTGTCTAATTCATCTTGATGTGATAATGCCAGTGCTGAATCAGTTATTAGACCTTTTATTGACCAAAGATAATACTTCTAAGCACTCAATTTTGATTTTCTAGATACCTGACTCCTCTTCAGGGTAAGATGGTCCTTACAGTACTTGGTACTGCAATTAATATTCAATTCTATTCCGGTGGCATTCCCAACTGCCTGAAAATTATTTCAGAAAACTTTGTGGGGTCAATGTAAATTGACTCTATTTTAGGACAACCTTTAAATAACTAGTTTATACAGAATGTTAAAGAACCAAAATCAGTTTATTTAAGATAGTCAATGATAGTTAAAATTTACTTCCCTCTGGTGGTAATGAACTTGAGAAAAGAGAAATTGAATGGAAAGAAATCCCCATCTTACATTGGCCACAGGATCGCGGAATTTGTCTTCCTTCTTCTTCTCCAACTACAACAAAGAAACATCACAATGACACATTGCACTGAATATTCGAGACAATTTATGTTTCTTAACATACAGTGATATTTCATCGATGCTCACAATAAAATAAGATAGAGATATGCCCATTTCCTTTTTTGCCATTTGCATGTGCTTTGTGATAACTCCATTGAGGGTGTAAAAGCATGTTACTCTCTCATTTAACCGTTCCATATTTAATGACTCGATAGTATTTAAACTTGCTTCCCAATTTATCACTATCTTTGTCTTCCCTACTGTTAAGGCTGCTATGTACAAAGAAAAAAAAATCGTATTTCCCTTTTCCACTTCTTGCAGACTCTTGTGGTGGGAGGAGTCCAGTCGACAGTTCGAGAATTCCACCCCCCTTAGGATTGACATTTTGAGGGATTGGAATGGCTCTCTCTCTAAAAGAGGGGTTAAGCACTGCCTCCAAATTTTTTATTTAAAATATATTTTTGTCAACTATTTACAGGTACATAAATGCCGATAATCAAATAAAATTGATATTGTCAGATAGCCCGAACTTTTCTGCAAAGCATTACAGGATTCCTTTTATAAATTTCGTCCACCGAAGGAATTTATGAGCGTTTAAAACACACTACGCCAGATTTTTCCCTGAATAATTTTAATTTTAAAATATCAATTGCATTTTTTTTAAAAAAACGAAAAATGTACACAAATTTAAAATTTCTTTCTCTATGACGTAGTAAAAATTTTTTAAAAAAATCTTTGAATCCAAGTCGGCAATCCGTGGACAAATTTTCTCCATGGGTTAACATTGAGGTGAGCGAATCCAATGTGGTTAGTACATAGCAGCCTTAATGACTAGATCCTCCTCAACCATCTCAGATGTCAATTTCCTGCTGTCAAAAGATAGGCAATCAAGTGTCACTGGCTTTTTTCCATCCATTACATATAACATTTCCAAAAGGGAAATATACATTACGCAATTTAGTCTTCCCATTTCTAATCGAGTGACAAACTGAAAATAAAAACATAAAACCTCCACAGAAAATACTTTTGTACACTTCCAAAAATACTTTATTAAAACAAATTAAGAAGAAATGTATTTTTTCTTAAGCAATAAACTAAAATTCTTCACATTATAAATAAATATAGTACTCTCATTAATATTTATGGCAAAGGTTTAGCAGTTCATACATTATTCAAATGGTTGGAACAAGTCAAGAATAGGTCTATAAATGGTAGAGGAAAATAGTTGCAAATATGGGTTTATCTATAACGTGTTCCGCCAACGTCATATCTTGCGTTGACTAATTCCAAAAATGGAACTTCATTTCACTTCATAATATTAATCTCAAACTGTGTGTTATTGACTCCTGATTCATCCAGAAGTAAAATATATGCTCATTTATTATGTATTAATGGAAAACCGCCATAGGATGGGTTGGGAAAGTGGCTATTCCCAATGTGTTCTTTTCTTTTTCTATATATATAATACGTACCTTATATGTACGGTATGTGATCTTACTACATTAGATGTCATGTTGAATCTTTTTTTGTTTTGTTTTATTTTGATGCATATAAATAATGTCTAAATTATAGTCAATAAAATATTTTTATAGTAAAGATTTCAGTCTTGTTTTTTCTTCCTTTTAAGCTATACAGGACTCTGCTTTGAACACAAATAGATACTGGATTATGTGTCATTACATAACCAAGGCAAAAGATATAGCATCACAAGTGTCAGAGTCTAACATCTGGTACGCTCTACTTTCTTCCACCATGTCTGACCTCATGAAAGGACTTTCTGATCTCCCACCTAGTCATGAAGATTTTGAATGGATCACACACACTAGGCTACCTCAAGGCCTTGAGAACCGAAAGCAGGATCTGGATTTTTCTGTAATCCCTATCGGCTATTCTTGTATTGGTGAAATAAGAGGAAAAAGCCACTTACATCACTCTCCGGTTTTTCAAAATAGGATTTCTTCTTCTCCGAGTCTGAACTCTTCTCTGCCTTGCCCTTGTTTCGCTTCTCCAGCACTGGAACGTAATCTCCAATATCACCGAATATGCTGGAAATGGACGTATAGACATTGTTTATGGCAACATATAAATATGAATAGATAAATTTTATGTACAGATATTATTTAAACACACATTTTGTACTTACACTGCCATGATATAGTCTATTTTTGAATGCAATAGTGAAGCAAGTTGGTCCTATCCATTTTAAGACTTTTATATACCACTGAATAACAAGTGATTCCCTTTCAGAGCTCTAGTGGACCAGGTCCATTTTCTGTGTTGTGAACAAGCACATGCTTTAAAATGTGTATTTATTTCATTGCCCCTTAACTTACTTCACAATACATTTTGTCAGACTGTTATCTTGCATGGTTTCGTACAGATCTCAAAGACTGCCAGAGATCATGTTCTAGGGATGCGACATCGATGTCGATGTTTTCATAAAAACATCGATGTTCTAAACATCAATTTATTGAAGCCTATATTTTTTTAACATTGATGTTTTACGTTGTCTCGATGTTTTATTTTTAATGAAAAAGTACCATAATAAAAAAAAATTAACGACATAGCATAATTTTCACACCTAGTAATTGTAAGACTGAATTCTGAAAAGGATGAATACAAAAGGGGGAACGATTCCTTAAGCAAACAGACAAATGGCAATCAACAACCAATGAACCAATCACAGCGCTTGGAATGTTCCCGACACTCCAGAACCTTCCATGGGGTTTTATTTTATAAAGAGTATATACACAAGAGCAGACATTTAAGTTTTTGTTTTGTTCTGGTTTTATACAAGTTGACGTTAATATTATTAGTAAGATGCCTCCCAAAAGTACCGTTTGGAAATATTTTTGCAAAACCTCTGACAAATTGGCAAGTGTAATATTTGCCTTAAGTCCCTCAAAACTTCTGGCAATATCACAAATTTATCTGGACATTTGAAGGCAAAACATGGCGATATTTACAAAGAGAATTTTGAGTCATCAATGTAGCCAAAGGCAAAAGCAACCAAGTTTTTGTCATTTGTGTCAGCCCAATCAGAGAGTAAAATTAAACCACCCCACCTCCCCACGACTAACCAAAGTAACATTAATGTTAGAGGTTACTAAACCAGTTTTAAAATATGGATGTTCTAAAACATCAATGGTTTATGGGCGATGTTTTATTAGCATCGTTGTTTTAATATTGAATATCGATGTTTCAAAGCATCGATGTTTTGTTATCGATGTCGCATCCCTATCATGTTCATCATGCTAAAAGCAGTTTATTGCAATATTTATCCCACATACAGAATTCTTCCTAAGAATATTGAGAATAAGTGAAATGAAGGTTTGAGGAGTGATTGACAGTAGAGGTTCAAACAAAATGGATGTTTTAGGTGTCGTTGCCACGTTGTGCTTATGTACAATCTTTTCCTTGCTACTCACAAAGCGATAATACACATAAAAAGAATCTGCATCCTAAACATAACATGGTTTGTACTCATTCTCAAAAATTGAAAATAAGGAGTTCTTAACAATTTTTAAGGACCTGGGGTAGCCTTTTTAAGAACTTCAAAGGTGATTAAAAATGTGCTTAAATTCAAATGTTGAGACATTGAAATATATTTTGAGTTTTAGGATCCTATACAACCTTGTAACGTCTATATCAATTATTGACATTAATAAATATATTTCAAAATTACTGTGATAGGTTGCAATCTCTTGAGTTATCCCCGCGTTGACACTGGTGAGCAATGTCCACAGAAAACCAGTAATTTATCTATATAAATAAAACAGTTCCGTAACTGACTCACTGACATACAATGCACAGACCAAACCGCTGGACCTAAAGGGCTGACATTTTGCATGGCGATTCTTCTTATGGTGTAGGGGTGCACTAAGAAAGATTTTTCAAAAATTCTTCTGAGATTTTTTTAAAATTAAATTTTTAAGTTGTTTTTGTAGCTTTTTTTAAGTTTGCATTTCAAATAATAATGTGAGGGTTATAAAATTTATATCACGAGAGAGATCATAAAAATTCCTTTAAAATAAAATTTTTTTCGAACCTTTACCTCAATTTTCTGATTTTTGATGAATTTTTAAAGATTCATTTTTAGAATTTAATTTATTAAATGCCGATCACACGATTTCTTTTTCTGGTACTTTAAATAAATTTATCGTCACGTGCATAACAACTAAATAGACAAAAAAAAAAATTTTTTTCTTCTTTCTAATGCGGCAGATAATTGGATATTATCCAAAAAAATATCCCTTAGAATTTTTTTCTAAATATATACATATATTTTTTACATCAATTGTATACATTGATCGTCGCATTCATTATAAAATATATATTTAATTTTTTTGGCATTAATTGCATACATTGACCGTTGCATTTAATTTGAATGTACTCCGTAGCGAAGCGCGGGTTTTCAGCTAGTATACATATAAAGATACATGTGGGTCAGTAATGATCAAACTGTTAAGATCACTCATCAGTAATGATCACTCATCATGGTCAGTAATGATACAAATTGAAAGCATGCAAGTAAGTTATCTGTTTTCATGAAAGCAAGTTCAGAGCAATTAACTGATGTATTTCGACCCGAAAACAAGTATTTTTTAAGAACCGGAAACTAAACAAAACAATTTAAGGACCTTGAAAGCAAAAATAAGTATTTTTAAAAACTTTTTAAGAGCCTTTAGAAACAGAAAAAGAAAATAAGGAGTTCTTTGAAGGACTGTACGAACCCTGCAAAACATTTAAAAAAGTGTATGATGCCTATGTTGAGAAGTTTACTGATGAAAACAGCAGTTGAAAGATGTTAGGAAAAACGGTCTTTTTCCCCACAGCTATTTTATTTACTTAGCGAGCAGCTCAGCGATACCGTCATCATCCATACTTTGCCTATGACGCCATAGAGTTGTGACGTCAATACGAGCGAGAGCAGGTAGAATGACGTCATTACCTATCTACCCGGTAATGGAAGCCGAGTCATGACCGTGCACGTGGGCTAATTTGCATATTTCCGTAGCTCACTCGCAACGCCAGGTGGCACCTAGGCGACGCCTGGGTATATAAAGAGAAGCTAGGTGTGCAGCTGGGTGTATTATACGTATTAGCAGGGTTGACAGTAGGAGAGCGGCAGTTTGACTGTTTAACTACGGTCTTTAACTGTTGTTGGCAGTTGATAGCAGGCACTGCGTAGTAAATGAGGTTTAAGCAAGGAGTAGATGAACCTACAGCATGAAGTAAGCAGCCATGACGGATGGATCATCCAAGAATGAAACTCCCGTCGAGTCAGGGGGCGTTTCCCAAGGTGCTCGCTGTTCGCCGAATTAGTTAGCCGGTGCTGAGTTTCTCCCATCGTGCAAACTACAGCTAATGTGTAAGTTTCCTGAATTCGTCACAGATAGCCAGTCACCTATACCCCAGACATTCAACGTTAGACCAGACTATCTTTCTCTCTTTTATGCAAGAACTGTTATGACAAGTCAAACTTCATCAATTTGCGGTACCAATGCGGTAAAAAACAATTTAGCTATTTTCTTTCATCTCTGTCTTAGGATATTTCTGTTTATCCGAGTTGGAAATTATTTAAGTATATTATTCACTGTGTGTTTGTTTTCTATTTTATATATATATATGTGTTGTTTTTTTAGTTAAATAAATGTGCATTGTTTATGTTTTGATAACGTTAAACTCTGTCGTTCCTAGTTTTCATACCTCACACACAATGTTTATGTTTTAATTTAAAAGCTTCTAGTTTTTTTTACTAGCAAACTTCCACTTGTTTTCTATAACGACTTTGCATCCTTAAGCTATTGTGCAGAGCTATCGGCATTTCTCTTTTGAGCCGTTATGCACAGCTAGGTTTCCTGCCAAATACCTAACATAGTATTTTTTGGGCCCAGCTTTGAAAAACCCTAGTTGTTCGAGTTGTGTGCCCGGCATTGAAAAACCTAACAAAAGAAAAATACTATTATCAAGTGTTTCCCTAAAAATTCAGTTGACATTTTAAGGTTCCTTCCAAGAACACTTGCAGATTTTGTGATGAGCTAATGCACAAAATAAAAAGTAAATAGGACCCTGAAAAAGCAAAAAAAAACAAAATTTGAAGTAGAAAAGGAACTGTTTTTAGTTTGTGCAGAGAGAGCAAGGTAAATCCATTAACTCAGCTTCCAATGAGACTTATGTTTGCTCATTTCATCTTCAAAAGGCATTGCCTTTTCCAAAAATTTCAACCTCTATAGCATACTACAAAAGAAATATGTACAAAACCAATTTTGGTATCCACTGGCTACATGTGTTTGGGACGACTGAGGATCTTTCTTCTCAGGTTTGCAAACATTTAAGAAGAAATGCACTCATTTTATCATCCGACTTGTACAGTGGGCAAAACAGAAATGTAAAAATGACCCTTTCTTTGCTGAAACTCTTTATAGAAGTGTTTTGAACGATAAGCTCTCAAAACATAAAATTTCAAAGGAAAGTGAACTTGTACTCAAATTCTATAATAATAGCTAGGTTTTATAGCACAAAGCCAATCAAACAGTTTAAATATGTTTCTGAAGCACAAAAGTGAGTTGTTCAACTTTGAGATGCGACTTTCATGAACTTGGTTGTTATATTTTGAAATACATTTTTCTCACCTGTCGTCTGCCAGCTTGGGCCTTTTCAGGTCATCTTCCTTGGCCCTGCCCTTGTCCTTGCGCTTGCCCCTCTTACTGTGCAGGCCCTGCCGCAGGTACGACAGGGTCTCGGTCAGCTTCTTGATCACAATGTCGTTTGTTGTCAGAGTTGTCTGGGACTGAAAGGGACAAATAGGCTTTCATCAAATTTCCCATTTCTTCAGTGTTCTTCTTAGATATAGCGGTCAAAACAAAGTTTAAATAGGGTAAAGTGAAGTTAGGTTATCCAATACAGTGGTACCTCGACTTACGAGTTTAATTCGTTCCATGACGGAGCTCATAACTCGAAATACTCGTATCTCGAATCTATTTTCCCTATTGAAATGAATGGAAATGCCATTAATTCGTTCCGGGATCCCCCAAAACACCGCAATTTTTTGTTACATGTTTTTAAAAAAGAAAAATGTGCTTATAAACGACAAACATTGTATAAAAATGCAATGCAATACAATAGAATATTCTGCAATAAATTTGTTTTATTAAGTGTAATGTACAACATTTACCTTGGAGATCAGACTTGAAGATGCCGATGGAAGAGGAGGAGAAAGGATGAACTGAAAAAATTAAATCTTATTCGTTGATTTTTGATCTTTTCAACCCGCTTTCCTCACTTTCGCTTTAATTACCAGCTACTCTCTTAACCCATTAACCGCCAAAACTATAAGGGGTGAATTTTTTTTTTATACAAATAATATTGGCTATTCATTTGAACATATACAACATTAATTTATGGGGAAAATAACAAAACTGGTCTTAACTTTTGAAAAATCGACTGTTACGTTCGTGCAACATCAGCGGAATAAGAGTATTGACATTAAGTGAGTTCAACTGAACATCTGCAGGGTATTCTTCGTTTGAGCACTGGGAATTCTTTTTAGCTTTGTTACGCTTTCGAAAGAAAATGATCACTTTACAGGTACCTAATTCATCATAAAGATTTAACTTATTTTTCCTTTGCAAAATTACTGATTATATCCAGAAAACAGTTTAAATTATGAAAAGCTTCTTGTTTTCGTCTTCGAACTGAAAATTGTAATAACCCCTCTCTTTCTTTCAAACACATTTCACCGATTGAAATGGGTACATTTGGATGCGGTTTCCCGAATCGTATCCAAACGAAATTGTTGAAACTTTCTATTTAGCAAGTTTAGATACGGTCTCACCTTATATAATTTATCTTTGCTATCGATTCGACTGTTATCAACCAAATGCAAATTCTGTTTCATGTTCCTGTACTGAAAACGTGACATCGATTCTCACATAATAGGAACAGAAATGCCCTTATCAAGAGGCCAGTAAATTTCTTCCCGAGGTAAAGAATAACATCCTGTCGGCAACAATATTCCAATGAACCGTCTCATGTAGGATTCATATGCTAAAAAATAGGGGCGATTCTTTTGTTGGGCACATGAGTTTGTCTATTCGACGAGAAGGGAAAAAAAACCTCTGAGCCAAAGAGAAGATCAAAAATCTCTGCACTAGTTTTATCCTGTACTATATTTTTTCATAGTTCCGATTTGATCTTTTTCTTCATTTTTCGGCTGAGACATATTCAATGGTCCCATCTTTATCCATTTCAAATCTTCAGTTTTTGTTTTTTTTATTTTTTCGAAAGGCTTGTACTGCTTTTAGGAAGCAAAAACTTCTTTTTTACTCACACTTCAATTTCGATATAAGTATCACATGGTAAATCATCATCGTCATTATTCAAAATATTATCATTTCCTTCTTCTTCATCACTAGCTTCTGCTGTTTCTGGTAGAATAACAACAATATCAGTTTCATTCTCGTCATCATTATCTGAATCTTCATCGAAAATTCTTTGAAGAGCTTCTTTAAACGTAAAGTATCAAGTTTTAGGCATTTCTATAAGCACAGAATTGAAAAAAGTTCTACGGAGTCGAACGGCACATGTTAATAAGGGAACTACCCTTTTCCCGCTGACGTTGCGCCAACGCAACACCTGCTTTCTCTTCCTCCCCCACCCAAACAAAAGCAACCGATTGAGGGAATGTTCAGATAAACTTTGACCTTGGCTAAAAATAGATCACCCCTAAAGCTCACGTTTGTCTCCCTATATTTCTTCTGTGAAAATGACCAGGAGAAAGTTCTTGTTCAAAAATGCTTAACTAACTGTCTATATTTGGAACTCGTTATTAAATTAAAAGAACAGTTGAAGGTAAATATTTTTCTATTCGATTATTAACGCTACTCAAAAACTACTGCTAATATAAAAATCATTTGATAGCTAAATTTTTATACGCATTTATTTTGACCGTTGCGTCAACGCAACACCAGCGGTTAATGGGTTAAAGTGAACGTGTGAGACACAGTAGCTGGGCGATTGTTGCATCGTTCACTGTGGCTGTAATCTCCAGATTCTTCTTTCTAAGAATTCGAAGAACGTTTTCTCAGAATCCATAGAAGGGGAAGAGCATGCGATCCTAGGACCAAGGTCATCCCATCATTAGACCCCATGGGAAGTTCCAGTGTGAGGGAGGGAATTGAAGCTATCTCTCTGAAAGAGAGGTTGGGCGCTGTTCGATTTCTGAGGGCGACTCAAGTTTGGGCAGAGCAAGCTGCCCCGGGTGATAATTGTTCAGTGTTAAAATCTCAGTTTAAGACTGGATAGTAGTCTCAGAATAATATGCATACAATTGTATAATTATTGTACATAAAGGTTGTAAATATCATACGCTTCTTGTGCTCTCATTTGATGAGCACGTAACATGGCATTTGCTACTCAAACTAGCGGTGGGATATCTGAAGCTTGCTCATAACCCGAATTTTAGCTCATAACTCGAAGCAAAAAATCTACTGAGAGAATGCTCGTATCTCGAAAATCTCGTAAGTCGAGACACTTGTAAGTTGAGGTACCACTGTATATGTTTTTGCTACATTGCCGCAATAGTGTCCCTTTTATGGAAATATGTTGTACATTCCCGCTTCCGACTACATCACATGATGTACTGTAATGAGTCCATCAGCATAAGCTTATGCCAATTATTTTGACAAGACTGATTGCTATAGAGAGATTGTACATGTTTATCTGCAGAAGCACTACTTGCTACTTGTTTTGTTGTATTGGCAGCTGCAGATGTTGGATATTAATGTTCTTAATCCTAACAAATACAACTTAAATACATGATGGATCAGTGTTGTAAAAAATAATAAGTCTTTTAAAATACAAAAAATCATTTTTTTTACATTTAGAAAAGGACAAAAAATAAAACTTAGATTTTTTAAGATTTAAAAAAAAAGTATGACAACATGTGAAAAACAAATCTTACTGTTCTAGAAATACAACGGCCTAGGGGAAAAGACATCCAGCAGAAAAGTGAATGACAACAACCAATGTGAAGACTGAACAAAAGGTCTTTTAAATACATCCCTAGTAACAAAGCATGGTTAGAAATATGCATAATAAAGGAAAACATCCAATGGAAAAACTACAATCTCCCTCAGAAGTAATGACGTATGACCGGCGAAATGAAAGGATCCTTCATTTTGCTGCGTTACATTCATGTGAGCCGTTTTTACAATTCACAAGAGCAGAAGAACAAAAACAGGGCAAAAACCTAAAGTAAAGGTGAAGGAATATATAGAAACAGATAATTTCCTAACAGAAGTCATTTAATGTTAAGATGAACTCTGTAAGACTAAAGTATTTTTTATCTAAAATACTTTAGTCTTACAGAGAAATAAAAGACTAAAGTAGTCTCTTTTTTTTTTTCTACTTTAGTCTTACTTTTTCTAAAGACTAAAGTATTTTTAGTTCTCAGATAAGACTAAAGTATTTTTATCCTCAAAATATATATCGAGGTATTTGTAAATGATGCGTTTTAAATAAAAATTCATTGCTTTACTTCAAGCCTCCACATTTTTTCATATGCGCTCTGTTATTTAAAATATTCAATATCTATAACGAGGTGAATATAATGTATAAATGGTGCATGAGCAGCTGGGTAAGTTGAGCAATGGCTGTTGAGTTGAAAATGAATTAAGTGTTTACCTCAAAACTGGGGCAGTCTGCCTTGCTCCTGAGCAGGGTGGTAGGGATGTCGCTCTCAGCATACTCGTCCTCCAGGTCGATGATGTAGGCCATGCGGTTGGGAAGAAACAGCTCACTCTTCTCGGGAAACTGGTGCCGGAACACTTGCCTGTAGATGCTCTTGCCTGTTCACAAACACACAAAGAGGGTAATTGACACTCTAGCTAACCTTTCACATCCTTTAATGATGCACTCGAAAACAACCACAGCAATTGTTCAGAGCACAGCACAATAGTATGGAACCTTTTTACCATTAGAGGCCACACGTAAATTAAGTTGATCAACCTATAAATGCCACTTTTATCAAATTATTAGAGTTAGATATAGTTTTAACAATTTGGTGCATTATATAGAAAAAAAAATTGAGTCCTTATTTATTTATTATTTGACATAAAAAGTTACAATGTAAAATATTTTTGTATTCACATAAGAATAAAAACTTGTTATAACAATCATTATTTTTTTTTTGCAGAAAAAAATAATACATTTTAACGTACACGGAGTCAGTCACGACAATAATAGTAAGAAAATAGTTTTTGTGTAGAGATCATATAACATGTCCGGTAGTATTGCTAAGAAACTCTGAGCATTAAATGACATATAAAGTGTAGTTAAAGTATCATACAATCAAAGTAAACGAAGCTCATTTGGATAAATATGCAATTGTAGCGACTTTAAACAACAATTTCAAAATGTCAACTTTATTTTGGTCGACACTGTACATACATTCATGCCGTTCTTTATTTAATTCTATTATTTGGAAATTGTTGTAATCTATATAATTAAATATTAATTAATGCAAGTGAATGAAGGCTTTTTTATGAAGGCCACAAGAGAAGATCACGGAGGCCATGCATTCCCCACCTCTGCTATAGAGAGTGATATATATATACATTATATTTTTGTGTACAAGTCATAAAATCTCATTCAACTTTTTTTAATTGCAAAACAATCGATTTTTATCACAAAACAATCAAGAAATCTGAAGAATCAAAGTAATGAAATTAATATTTTACTGTGCTAGAATACAAATCCAAAGAGAAATAGTACATGGTTCATACTCATTTCCCCAAAAATAAGGAGTTCTTACTTACTTTTTAAGGTACTGTGCTGGCCTTTTGAACGACTTCAAAGAGAATTGAATAAAATGGAAGCTTTTAAGAGTATTGCAGTGATAGTATCCTATACAACCTTATCATGAGTTTGACATCCAATTCATAAATTATTTAAATGAATAATACTCTTTCTAAATGACTTTCCCATATGTTGGCTGATCCCTGCATTGAACTGGAGAAACATGGGGAAGCAATGTCATGGTGAAACAGTTCTTTAATATATATACTGAGTGGAAGATGATACGTAAGTTTTTCCATCCTGGTATATACTGATACAAAAAGAAAATGAGCCAAATACACTGCACTTTTATAAAAGTATTCGTGGACAGCCATCTATTCAACATTCTTGTACTGGGACTCAAAAATAAGGACTTTTTAAAGACTGTAAATGAAAAAAATGGAAGGACCTCAAAAGCAAAAATAAGTCCTTCTTAAAAACTTTTGAAGGGACCTTAGAAACAGAGACTGAAAATAAGGATTTCTTAAGGACTTTGAAGGACTGTGCGAATCCTGTATCAGCATTAAAAAAATTCTGCCTTTTATTATTATTATTTTTTTAAAGAGATTTTACAATCAAAGATTAATTTACCTAATTTGGTTTTGAACTGTATTTCCTCTTCTTCACCCTTGACCCTGTATATCAACAAAAATGTGTCACACATTAATGTACAAGCATATAATAACATGTAAAAAAACTTATTTCTTTGAAGAAGTAATGACAAGATTTGAAAAAGAAAGCTACCTTCATTAATAGTTCATCCTCAGAAACATAAGCCCTCTTCTCCAGATCTAATGAATTAATTAAAAGGTTTGGACTGCCTTTGTTAAATGAATTTAGTTCCCCATCAATTACAAGTATGCTTATATATTTTATATGAAGTAAGTATATATTTACGCATGTATGTGTCAATATATATATATATGAATACATAACACAATTTGTTTGTCACAATTTTTAACATTGAATGCTGTAAAGAATAAAAGAATTATTTGTTTTAAATATTTATTTATATTTTTATTATTTAATAAATTCAGATTAAAAGTAAAATGTAATTTTTATAATTAAAAAAAAATTATTTTTAAGTATTTCACTTCTTAAATCAACTTTTAATTTTCTGGGGAATTTTTTTTAAATGTCAGCAAATGTAATAATGTATGAACTTAAATAATTCAATTTAAAGCTTAAAGTTTTTAAATTTAACAATCTAATTGTTTAGTTTAAAATATTTCAAAACACACTACGAAATTATTTCTGATGTTAATCATTTTTAACATTAAATTTCAATGTTAAACTCTGTATCTTTTAAACATTAAAATAAAGGAATTGTATTTTTTTCTTCCTCGGGGTCACCTTGTACATTCCATGGATGAGAAATAATTTGAAATTGTACATATATGTACATACATACATACACACACATATATATATATGTCTGTATCTATATATTATATATATATATATAATATATAGATAGATATATATAATATATATATACAGTCGAACCTCCATATATCGAAGTAGCAAAATGCCGGAAAAAAATTCGATATATAGAAATTTCGATATATAGAAATTTCGATCTTAGTTTTATCATAATTCTCCTAAAACATTAAAATTAAAGCTATTTTAGTATACAAATCTCCATTTCCAATTTATATGCGAATCACATTAAATGAAAGTTAACTAAAAAATGAATTAATGTGAAAGATTTATTGAGTACTATATACCTTTAAAAAAACAATAATCCAGACAGTGGTTACAGTGATCACAGTTACATTCTTTTTAAAAAAAACTACGAATATCTTGCTGAACAGCTAGTTTTGCGGGAAGTTCATCAAAGAAATGCTCGCATTTATTCAGACCATTAAAAACTTTATCAGGGGTCCACGAAGTATTTTTTCAAACGCCAAAAATTGGGAGATTTTATTCTATAGTGTAATAAAATCTCCCAATATGTCGTGAAAAAATTTCGATATATAGAGATTTTTTTGATATATAGAAACAGTTTTTCTATGTGTTGAATATGGAGATTTGCAAAGAGTTCGATATATAGAAAATTTCGATATAGGGAAGTTCGATATATGGAGGTTCGACTGTATATATATAATATATAGATATATATATATATATAATATATAGATAGATATATATAATATATATATATATATAATATATAGATATATATATATAATATATATATATATATATATAATATATAGATTATATATATATATATAATATAAAGAGAGAGAGAGAGAGTACGTACATACTGTGCAAATTAATTGGGAGTAGCTTCATTTTTCATAAAATTCGTCCCTTCAAAGGGATTTCCTGCTTGAAACCAGTTTCAAATGTATTTTGTTACTAAAGGAGGTTGGCCTTGACTAGTCTAAACTGGTTTGACTATGTGATTATCACACGTAGACCATTTTTGCATCAGTCGCATTTCAGCTTCTGTAAGAAGTGCCTATGACTGTAAGGGATATTGCTGCAGCAGTTGGAGTTGGAAAATCCAGTCTTTCCAGGATTATTAATCAGCAAAATAAGTTTGGGGCAGTTTCTCCAAAAATGAAAGAGTAAATGTGGACACAAACGTATGACAACACCTCGGACAGACAAATTTCTTGTACGAAATAGTAAAATGCATCCTCGCAAGACAAGTATAGATCTTCAGAGAGAATTATTGGCTACTGGTGTGAACGTTGATTCATCGACAGCACGGATTAATGCAGGAAGATGGGCAAGAACACCAGTCTGAAAACAGTTATTATTACATGCAATGAAAAGAAAACATTTATATTGGGCCAGGAAATATCAATCCTGTAATGCACGACTAAAATAAGGTTATATTCAGTGATGAAACACTTTTTTTTTTAATGCTAGGGTTTCGACCAACATTTGTCAGGTGAAGCACTGGAGAACCCATCAGGGAATAACATCTTAATCAAACAGTTAAGCACCCTCAAAAGCAAATGTTTTGGGGTTATTTTACACCTGGAGGACCTGGCAGCTTAGTACAAGTCGAAGGAAAGATGAACTCCAAAAAATACATTGCAATACTAGAGGACAAAATTGTGCCTTTGATGCAAACATTCGATGACAGTGTTCATGTGTTTCAACAATATCTTGCTCCATGCCATAATTCTAAGCTAGTAAAGAAATCTTTTCAAGAAAATAAATTAACAGTTTTGGATTGGCCTGGTGATTCTCCAGATGTAAATCCACTTAATTTTTGCGGAGCTTTGTGAAAAGATATGTGAGTAAGATGGACTGCTCAACAGAGAAAAATTATTGAGAATGTCATAAAAGTTTGGTTTTGTGATGACAACGTCAAAAATTTATGTTCGAAATTAAAGGAATCCATGCCAAAACATGTACAGAATATCATTAAAGCTAGAGGAGCGCATATTTGCTACAAAGCTGCATATTGCTATACCAAGCATGTAAGTGAACTTATACTAATCACACAACATGTGAAAATTTTTGTGTTTGTACCAATTAATTTGCACAGTACTGTATATGTATGTATGTATGTGTGTATATATATATATATATATATATATATATATATATATATATATATATATATATATATATATATACATAAATCGATATCCACCACCAGTATCTCTACAGAGTTCAATATATTATTATTATTAGTTTAGAATTCACAATTTCTCCATGAATAATGTTATAATACTCTCTTAACCACTATTCATGACTTGCTTAAATCTATTCCTAGGTGAATTCAGGCGGTATTAGATGTCAAAGGTGGTCCTATGCCATATTAATAATGGCTTTCCTGTTATTCCTTGACATTTCCATCATTTTGATAACCACCTGTATATATATTATATATATATACATTGAAAATACAATAAAATTGAATATAAATCAGACAAACTGTGTTTTTTTATGATTTTCCTCTGCTCCATGAACTCTAATAATCGGGACTACACTATACACACACACACACACACACACACATATATATATATATATATATATATATATATATGCATATAAATGAGAAATACAGAACTTTAAAGAGTCATCTAAAAGCAGTATTTACTTATTATGCTTCATAAGCAAGCTCTCCATCTCCTCTTCTTCCTTCTCCTTGTAATTAATTTCACTGCGCACCTGAAGGGAAATTGACAAATAACAATCAAAATTCGATCAATGAAGAGAGAAAAATTTCATGTAAAGAACACCTTTATTTTTCACAAGAGCCTATATATATATATGCACATGTATATACATATCAGCATATACACAACAGTGGACAAAAGAGAAAGATAGGTGAGTCTTAAAGCACATTATGCCCCGAAAGCACAAGCAATCGTTATCCAAGACAACATTCAACATAAACAGTCACCTGTAGAACCCTGTCTAAGCCAAAACTGTCATAAGGGAAATCCATGCCTCGAACAATTATGGCAGAATGGCAATTTGTAAACCGTTTATGACATCACGTCATGCTTTCCAGTGATGCCAGTGGCGTAGAACTCAGAGAAGCTGCGGCACACAACAGTGGCAACAAGTCATTTGGTCTGATGAATCAGCATTCACCTTATTTTGAGACCACTGGGTGCATTTACAAGTGGAGCACACCCAGAAAATTATTTACTGCTGGTTGCCTTGTACAAACTGTGAAGCATAGAAGTGACTCCCTTATGGTATGGGGTGGTCTTGGATCACTTGTTATTCTGGAAGGGAAGATCAAAGAGCTCATTGTCTCAGCATTCTGGGGGATCATGTCCATTCTTTATTCCCTGGAGAGCATCTGCTTTGTCAAGACAACAATGCTCTTATCCACATTGCTAGGTATGTTCAAGCATGGTTATACGAGTATGACAATGAAGTAGGTCATCTTGATTGACCCCCTTGTGACTTGGAAGGGGGAACATTTATTATTGAACATTTGTCGAGATATCTGGAGTCAAAAACTGTATGCTTGATTTCCACCTTCACCCGCTCTCAGAGGAATGGCTTCATATTTCATTAAATATTGTGCATGACCTCTATGCATCCATCCCACGTTACATACAATGTGTACTTACATTAAAGGGTGGTCTAACTCCCTATCAATAAAACTTTTCTCTTATTTTACAGGTGTCTGTATTATTTTGTCCCCCATATACATACTAGGGTTTTTGACCCGGGTTTCCCCGAACCCGAAAACCCGGGTTCTTCAAAGATTTTACGAACTTGAAACCCGGGGAATTTTTAAAGTAAACCCGGGGAATTAGTTATTTATCTGATACAATAGAATACCAGTTAAATTCCTATTCAACGTAAATGATAATGGCTCAGATTCTGAACCAGAAGTAGCAGTTGAGGTGAGAGTTAAAAGATGGAATTGAAGGTGATGCTACGAGTAATGGTGCTTGTACTAAACAGATGTCCCTATCTGATGAGCTTAGTATGTTTCTGCAGGAGAATGATAATAAGGAAAATCATAAAAAATCAAAATCTGGTGCATATATCATAAGAAAAGAAATTGAGTTGTTTCGAGTTACAAAAAGCCGACCCGAAATGCTAGATAAACTTTACAGGTCTTTTACAGCGATTCGACCAACTTCAGTGGAAGCAGAACGAGCATTTTCTGTAACGGGTCTCTATGCTAATAAACTCAGAAGCCAAGTCAATGATGATACGTTGAGTGCAATGACTGTTTTAAGGCAGTTTTATAAAAAATGAGGTATTTGAACCACTTTTATTTATGTTACACATATATGTATATGTTAATTAACATTAAATTTATTTACTGTTATTTTTTATATTTGAAATTCCGAAATAAATTAAATGCCTCTATTAAACTATTTATTATTTTAGTTCTTTGCTATTGACCCCCTGGAACCAACTAAGTAAACCCGAGAAAAGAGGGTTTTAAATAAAAAAAACCGGTCAAACCCGAAACCCGGGTTTTAAAAAAATTGCTCAAAATCGAAAACCCTAATACATACAGTCATACCTCGGTACACGTCACATTTCTACACAAAAAATTTGCTTCAGTACTCGAGGTTTGCTTGGTACTCATCACATATGCTAAAACATGTAAATACAAAACAGCGGCATCAGACAAACAGAAAGACCAAAATAGGTTGAATTACAAAATTTTGTTCTGACAAAGCAAATGTCAACTTGTTTAATGATCAAACAATGTCTCACTTGAAATGTAGGCAAAAGCAAGTTTTGCTAGCTAGGTTTGTAGTGAAACCCTCTGAATCTGAGTGTACAACAGGGATTGGTGGTGTTAAGAGAAAGAATTCCTGCGAAAGCATCTGATGTTTTATTGGAAGGAGTCTCCTCTTTCAATCAATAACCCATCTCTTCCTCTACTTCGCCATTATTCCATTAGACAAACTCGCTCGGTACAGGTTGAGTGAAGATAAATGTTATTTTATATTATGTCTGTCTAGTTTAAAGATTTTGCACAAAATAATAACCCCATCCATTTAAAAATTGCCCAATAAAGGGTGAAATTTCAAATTAATTCAATTTCCATTACTCCTTATGGGAAAAATGTGTTCATTAATTAACTTGCCCTCTGGAACCAATTTACAATTAGTACTGAGGTACCACAATATATACATATAAAGTGAAACTTCTCTAGCCGTCCAGTCACTTTTTTCCAGAATCATTACAGGACACCACACAGAAATCCAACCCTTCAAATGGCCACTTTTTTTTTTAGAACCATCATTGGCTGCAACAGACAAGTTTCACTGTATTCACGCATATCTGTATACAAGAGGTCACAATTATTAAATTTTACAGGAGAGCTCAATGAATCCATTTAGTGCTCTTTACCTTGATACAATGACAGGACATGGTGCCATTTTCAAATGACAAGATGTCTTCTTTATAAATATTTGAGTTAGAGTTTGCACTTCTGACATGAGAGCAAAAAATATGCAAGAAAACAGTCTACTTTTAAAAAATGGACTTAGTGTCGTTTACCGCCATATGCATATACAATCATACCTCAGTACTCATCACATTTCAATGTGAACAAAATGCTTCAGTACTCAACATTGTTTCCTAACACATGCTAAAATGTTTTCTAAATAGGTTGAATTACAAAGTTTTGTTCAAAAATATCACCCTGCCAAAGCTCTAGCAAGCCGAAATGAGGACTTGTTTAGTGATCAAACATGTCTCTCTTCAGAAATATTATGAAGCGTAGGCAGCAAGTAAACAAGTTCCTATTCATAGGTTTGTAGCAAAACTCCTAAAATCTGAGTCTACAACAGGGATCGTTGGTGTTAAGAAACAAAAAAGAGAGAGAATCCCTGTGTAAGCACCTGATGTTTTATTGGAAGGAGACTCCCCTTCGAAGCAATAACTCCTCTCTTCCTCTAGTTTGCCACTATAAAATTAGGCCATCAACTTACAGGTTGAGTGAAAATAAATTTTATTTTATTTTATCTAATTATTGTTTTAAATTATGTGTGTCTAGTTTTGTTGGAAATATGGCTCGATCTATTACGTGGTCTGAAATTATGGGAACCGCCCACCTCATAGGCATGGAAATCCACATACCTCATGTACACTAATATTTAAATGTATCATTTCGATTCAAAATGTTAATTGGAATTTGCTTATTTTGTGTTATTTACTTCTGATTAATTCAGAAGTAAATTATATGCTAATTTAGCGTGTATTAACGATAAGCTACTGCATTATGTAACCAATCATGATTGGTTGTGAAAGTGGCAATTCCGGTTGTTTTCTGTATATTATATAATGTGTTCCACATATTATAAAATGTAGCGTGTGTGGTTTTCCTACGTTAGACATTATGTTAAATCTTTTTCGTAATATTTAATTTACAGTAAATAAACTATTTCTACATTAAAGATTTTAGTCTTATTTGATCTTCATATTAAGCTGTACAGAACTCTGTTTTGAAAGAAAATAAATACTGGATTATGTGTAGTTACATATCCAATGGAACAATATATATATATAATTTGAAGCAGGGTAAGTGAGTGATGATAATTAAGGATTCTCATCCTGTCAATACTACTTGGAATGCTAATAGATGCTGGATAATATGTTATTTCTTATCTGATCATCATTTTTGGTACTTGCCGTGCCTTCTGGAACCAATTAATGAGTAGAGAAGTACCACTGTATATGCACATATATATACATATATATGTCTGTTCGTATGTATGTCATATGTATACCAAAACATATACATGCATTTATGTATATTTACATATATAAATGTGAATGAATATATACATACCTACATACAATATATAAATATATATATATATATATACACAGTAGAATCTCGATCAATCATTCCCCGAACGATCGTTTTCCGTATGCATCGTTTATTTCACCCAGTCCTGAATAAATTCCATAGAAAACAAGTAAAAACAGACCGCATGGATCATTCCTCGATCCATCTTTTCCCACAATATTCGTTCAGAATATCACAGCTTTACATTAATTTATCGGATCGATCATTTTTTTCATAATAACTGAACTTGAAATATAAATGTCTGGATTGAGCTAGAATGACGCTCTAATTAAACAAGGAGCAGAACATTTGAGATGCACAGTCTCGTATTTTTGTTCTCTCCTGTTTAGCCTGGATTCGCGTAATTGTTCCACTCCCATTATTTGTTCATCGTTGGTGTTCTTTAATTCTTTAGCACCTGGAGTATCCTATTTTCGGCGACTCATTCCAAATTCTCTGACTATTCAACATTTCTGTTCTTATCAGCAATGGCTCACAGTCAGCCGACCTGAGAGGTTCCTGCTGTCCTCTTGCTTTTCTCTTGGCCTTGGAATGGAGGCACCCTGGTATTTGGTCTAGGGCATGAAAAGTTTTTGATTACTGCAGTTCTAAACTGGCCGATTAGTGTTTCAGCCGGAAGCAGAACTTCCAGATGGTCTTATGTCGGACCCCATCCAGTGCAATGGAATGGTTCTAGTTATACACGATTCACGGCTGCCACTTCTCTTTATACTCTCATACAATAACCGATACCAAAAGGAATGCAATTTGCAACACAGAAAAAATATTGTTTACTTGTGGAGAGAAAACTGCCAAAAAACAAACGAAGATTAAATACATTTATTTTAATCAAAATTCCTGTGTATCAACGTGCATTTCTTGTTTTATTATTATTATCTTGGATTCCAGTACAACTTTGTAATTTTATCTTCAATTACACTACAGGTATGTATTCATTTATGTATGTGAGTAAATATATTTTAGGGATATCAAACTTTAAGGAATGTTAATACTTTCTTTTATGTTCCTACATCTACTGTTTTCCCGCATCCATCGTTTAGTTCAGCCAGTCCCTTCGAAAACGATAGATCGAGATTCCACTGTGTATATATATATATGTGTTTGTGCATGTATGTATGTATATATATATATATATATACACAAATATATATGTGTGTGTATAGTGTGTATATAGAGAAAAGGTAAAATAATGGAGAGCATGTACTGACCTTCTGCAGCAGGGCATAGTCCAGACCTTTCACTAAATGGGTGTGTTCCATGTCTCCTCCCAAGAACTTGGATTCCTGAATCATTTGACGACGGCGTTCAGCAGCATCCAAGCCCCTGCAACAAACAATTCCTCAGGATGTGAACACACAAAAAAAATTTATTGGATTGGCTAACCTCAATATAAACCTAAGCCAACAATTGTGCACTTGGATTGAAACTTTTTTTCAATTGTTAGTTATTGCAGTCAAAACAAAGGTTGCTACTTTCTTATTAAAGTGGCCCCAAATGTTCACCCATTGCATTCCGTTACTTCTTGCATACAGTTTCTGAAGTTGCTTTTAATATGGCATCAAAAATGTTCAGTGTACTTTTGACGCATGAATTCTGAAAAGTGATGGTGAGCTGTACCTCGCTGCTTTTGATTCTGCTACTTAGCACATTTTTTCAATATTTTGTATGGGAGTACAAATCGGTATTTATGGTCCACAGTAAAATGACTGTAACCTGCATTTTCCAGTTCTTCTGTTTTCTATGCTCGCTAACAGTCTGAATAAATCACCGATCCCTCTTTTATGTGATCCATGGTCTCTCACTCTCTATTTGGCACTAGAAACAGGAAATACACCTGTGGAAGAACCCTGCCTGCATTGTTTTTCCGCTGGGTGAACAGGGTTTCATCTATTTCAACAATTTTATCCTAACCACCTCTTTGTCATCTAGGTTGTTGAATTAAATGCAGCAAATGCACCTGAAATGAAGTAGGGTTAGTTAGGACTGCAAGCTATTTGGTAATGGTTTCCTTTAGCTAAATTTTGTAGAGGCCCACTTAAATACGGCAGTACCCAAAATTTAAATGGGGTAAAGTGAAGCTCGTTATCTGGTATATGTTTTATCTGCGATAGTTTCAATTTTGTGCATTGTACTGATGGAAGGAAAATGCTTGTAAGCACACTGTAGCTGATGTATTTGCTCTCTGGGGCTGGGAAGTGCTCTACAGTCCCCCATATTCCCCGGACTTGTGACTTTGATCTCATCCCCAAGATGAAGGAACCACTCTGTGAGTTCCATCATAGATTCTGCAGGCTGTAGACTGCTCCATTCAAAGGATCAACAAATCAGGTGCTGCCAATGACATCCTGCAGTTTCCAGGATATTAGCAACGAGTACTAAACAATCCTGGTTATTACTTTGATGGGCTAGAAAAGTTTCATCCCTGTATCTCTTCTGTATAATTTGTACCTACATAGTTACCAGTATTAAAGTTCCATCCTATGGACGCACGCGCGTGCACACACACATATATATATATAAACAGTGAAACTTCTCTAGCCAGTCACCCTTCCAAACAGCCTCTCATTTTCAGAACCATTACTGGCCACCATAGAGAAGTTTCACTGCATGCATATACAGTGGAACCTTGCTTAACGAACACCTCTCATAACGAGCAAAATAGATTGTAAATCGTGGAAAAATGAGAACAAGATGTGAACGTGGATGATCTACAATCAGTCATTATCAACGATTTTCACGATTCTCAAGAAGAAGGACCAGATTAAGGTAGGATAGGTGCTTCAAAGGGAGTGACAAGAATATCTATGCAATGGTTACGTATTCTTGGCGATATTGAAAGGTTGCTTCTCATATGGATAAATGGAAAGCAAATTACAAGGCAATACTATCAGCAAAAACATCATTTGCGAGAAAGGGAAAGTTATTTTCGCAGACTTCGTTAAGTACACGACAGAATCATCAACGGCTGAAAAAGAAGTATTTAAGGGTAGTCATGGATGGTTCGAGAAGCCAATATCATGGGACTGGAGGTGGATAACAATGATATTGATGAGCTTATGGAAGAGAACAACCAAGAGATGTCCACTGAACAGCTTATAGAATTGCAGTGTCTTTCACAGCAAGAAGTTGTAGAGAAGACGAAGAAACAGAACAATCTTCTGGCGCAATAAAAGAAATGATGAAAGCATGGGTATCTGTTGCATCGTACATTGAAAAGCATCACCCTAATGAGACAGTGGCTATGCGTGCTATAAATTTATTCAATGATAATGCGGTGACACATTTTCACCAAATTTTGAAGCATCGAGAAAAACAAATGTTGCTAGATACCTTTCTAGTAAAAAAATTAGATATGTCATAAATTCATAAATAATAAACTACGTATGGATGATTTTGCTCCTTAACAAATTATGTATAAGTAATTTTCTTTAAATAATAAACGTTACATACAAAAGATTTTGATTATTTTTTGGCATGTAACATATTGTATTTTACATTAATTTATATGGGAAAAATTATTTCGCTTAACGAGTAAGATTCTAGAACTAATTATGCTCATTATGCGAGGTTCTACTATATATATATATGTGTGTGTGTGTGTGTGTAGAGAGAGAAAAACAGAAATATGCCTCAGCAGTAGCATTGCATCAAAATATTCTCCATTTGGCAGTACACATAACATGAAAACAAAAAATGGGCAGCTCTTACGATTTGGCGTCTGGTGCCACAGCTCGATATCCTGCAGCTGAAGTGATAGGATCCTCATTCTGGTAGTCTGGATTCGCCCCATCTCTTCTCTCTTTGGCCTAGAAAAGGGACATTGTTTCCTGTGAGAAGGACCTCAGAGATGCATTTCATTTCCAAAGTTCAGACATTTAAAAGGATTTCAGTTTGGGAAAACCTCATGATCACTTCTCTATCAACTTAATAAAATCAAAATATTAACAATAATACTTAATAATTACAAGATAAAAATACTTTTTATATACCATGTTTTTAAATTTTCTATTAACAAAATAAAAAAAATGTAATTTACATGCAGCTTCTTCATGAGCTGCAAACGAATTCGCATCTTCCATAGTTAATTATGGATTTCAAAATTATAAATTATAATCTATAATTTGAAGGAAAAAAAAATCAATGAATTTCGCAGAGAAAATATCGCAAATAGCATGTGGGCATAAATAAAAATTATCCCATCGTAATGAAAATGGAATATGCTTGGTTCACTATTACGTTAATAGATGGCGCCTGCAGCACAGTTACTTTTGGCTGCAGATGCTACTCGTATTTTTACGTAATGGATTCTAAAATATGAAATAAAGATGGCTAAAAGTATTAAAATAATGCATTGTCATCGTGTTCTGAGCTATTCTAAAAGTTTCAAATGTCTAGCTAGTCGGGAAGTTAGTTAAAAATCGATTGCAAGATTTGTACCAGACAAACACACACACAAACAAGAAAGCAAGTTAATATAAACATGGTAAAAAATAACTAAAGTTGGAATTGGTTTGGTTACTTCTGCATTGAACTCAACACATTGATACTGGTAAGCAGTGTCATAGCGAGTCATTAAAGAAAACCTGTAGTTATATATTATTTTATAACACACATAGAATGATTGAAGACTGAAGGAAGGAAACAGATGCTTGTTAATTCAAAAACAAGATAGATGCAATTGAGGAGCCAGATAAATATACACAGTGAAGGAGTGATAAAGGCTGCATAATCAATCACAAAAACATTGAGGGAGAATTTTATTTGGTTTCAGCAATATGAAGACAGATTAGCAGTAATGGCCACATTGTAGAACAGAGAGACAATGTTACATTTGGATGGAAAAAAGTAGAAGAAAGATGACCTTACATATTGGCCGTCCATTCAAGCATATATGAAATAGACATTTTCTAATTTCAGTGCCACAGGCAGAATTTTGTAACTGGTTAAATGAATCCCTTGGTGTATAAGCCTTGTGCTTCGAATGCTATTGCAATTGATGGCGAAATAGGCAAAAGCATTTTTACAGTCTGTTACTGTGTAAGAATTTGGAAAACACATAAACAAAAATTAGGCCTATGTTGCAGACCTGCTCAAATGCTTGCATAGATTGGCATGTGCATCAAGAGCAAATATAAATTATCAATTAAGTTATTCCTAGGTCACAATTTGGAACAGGGGTCGTATTCTGTTAGCAAACAGAATTTAGAATATGCATTCGGTTAAAGCTAGGAGTACACATTTTTTGTTACATATATCTGTTGGAAATAAAATTTAATCTATTACATGCTCCAAAATTATACGAATTGCCCACCGTATAATCATGGAAACCAACGTATCTCATGTACATTAATATTTAAATGTCACTTCATTTCAGTTCAAAATTTTTAATCTGAAAATGTTAATTTTGTGTGTTATTGACTCCTAATTAATTCAGAAGTAAATTATATGCTAATATAGTATGTATTAATGGTGAACTGCCGCACGATGTTCTTGGGCATAACATTAGGGGTGCGCTCTTTTCACTGATGAGTCCAGATTCAGTATACAAAGGGATTCTTGACGTGGCTTTATCTTCCCTTCAACGTAAGGGAAATTGATCCCTTTGGTGGTATGGGAATCCATCATGTTGGGCAGTCATATACCGCTGCATGTCTAAGATAGAGGCAGCACTATAGGGACAAGGTCCGCAAAGCCTATGTAAGGTTGTTCCAGGGTGCTGCTTTTTCATGCACAGAGCTCCCCTAATCGACAATTTTCTGGAGGAAAAGGGTATTTGCCATATCGAATGGCCAAATCCTACAGAGTATGTTTGGGATGATCTACGAAAAGCCAGTGCACAACAACAACCCCCTCATAGCACCCCTTTAGAAGAATGGATTTCTTGATATCCGCCTTAACAGTTTAACGGCTGGTTATGCGGATTATATAGCTGTGAACAGTGATGACTCTCCCTAATACACAGAGCATTTTAGAGATATGATGCCTCGTGGTTTGACTGTTTTTGGTCAAATTTGTATATTGCTCACAATTAACCTCTTATTCATCTTGTTATGTTGTAATATGCCTTCATTGTTACGAGCCATCTCTGTACCAAATTTTGTTGCTATAATCCAATTATTTCTCTAGATATCATAGATTTTGTGTTTGTGACCTTAATTTTAGACACCAGTATGTATACATATATAGATATAAAGTGAAACTTCTATCTGTAGCCAGTACCCTCTTTTCGGGGGGAGGCATGAGTGGCTACTGTTTCACTGTGAGAAAAAAGCATATGTTACCCTGTCTCTGTACTTCTGGGCAAGTTCGGCCAACTTGTCTTCTTGCTGGCGGTTGAGGGAGGCATAGTACCTGTGAGAAAATCAACTACATTACAGGCTTTCCCAAAATCAAAAATGATTTGAAAAATGGGTTTCATTTCTAAACATTTGTGTGCTGGAAGTAAAAGGCACTAAGTTCATTTTTTGAAAATTCACTCTTTAACATTATTCCTGCCTATTTTTTTAACTTTTTAAGTGGTGCCAATCCCTAACTCATATACTTATATAGAAAGAAAATATGATTTAGCCAGGCACCATGTCCCATCATTGTTTAGGGGTAAGGAGCACTATGTGGATTTCATTGAGCTCTTCTGTAAAATTCAAATCATTATGACCTTTTACTTCCTGTACACATACACACACAAAATATTTGAATTTAAAGGCTGTATACAACTTTATAAATCTATATCAATTTAATAAATTATCAATATCAATAATATTTCACAATTACTTTGACAAATTGTCCATCTATATATATAAAACAGTTCCGTAACTGACTCATTCATTCACTGACTGACTGACTGACTGACATACAACGCACAGACCAAACCGCTGGACCTAAAGGGCTGAAATGTTGCATGGCCATTCTTCTAATAGTCTAGGGGTGCACTAAGAAAGATTTTTCAAAAATTCTTCTTAGATTTTTTTAAATTAAATTTTTAAGCTGTTTCTGTAACGTTTTTTAAGTTTGCATTTAAAATAATACATTGAGGGTTATAAAATTTATATCACGAGAAAGATCATAAAAGTTCCTTCAAAATGAAATTTTTTTCGAATTTTTACCTCCATTTCCTGATTTTTGGTGAATTTTTAAAGACTAATTTTTAGAATTTAATTTATTAAATGCCGATCACGTGATTTCTTTTTCTGGTACTTTCAATAAATTTATCGTCACGTGCATAACAACTAAATAGACAAAAAAAATATTTTTTTCTCTTTCTAATGCAGCAGACGATTGGATATTATCCAAAAAAAATAAATATCCCTTACGATTTATATATATATATATATATATATATATATATATATATAACATCAATTGTATACATTGATCGTTGCATTTATTATAAATATATATATTTTTTTTTTTGGCATTAATTGCATACATTGACCATTGTATTTAATTTGAATGTACTCCGTAGCGAAGCACGGGTTTTCAGCTAGTATATACATATATGGAGTCATGATGTGAGTAATAAGTATTTTCATCATGGTCAATAATTGATACAAAGAGAAACCGTGCAATACAAATATTAACTGCATTTTCATAAAGGTAATCACTGACAGCAATGGTTCAAATGAAAGGGATACTTTTGGGGTTATGTGAACCTACAAGGAGTCACAGTGATAGATGAGATACATATCCACTACAAAGAGCCGTCTTGTTGGTTCAAAAGTAAGTGCCCCAGTGCTGACCCAGAGCGAAGAATGTTCATGGTTGTCATCATTAGCAAACCAACGACCCTCCAGACCATTTTTCAGTGGGCCAAAGAAACCTCCAGCGGAAGTGCACAACAGTCCATTCCATGGTAATGACCAAGTGTGCATGGGCAGGTCTCGTGCTAACACATTCATTATGACCATCTGCATACTGTGCACTGTGAAAGAAACTCATGCTACCATCTTCTGGACATATTTGGACAAACGTAGTCACCTTGCTGCACACTCGCACTTACCGATGATAGCAGTTTTGTTATCATCTACTGACACACACAAATATCTAGGTATTGAACCACTGCCACTAAAACAAAGGTCTCACTTTCATTCGGGCCCGAAAATACGTTGTAAACAGTAGCTGAAAATAAGTTCTTAAGTACTTTTAAGGACCATACGAACCCTGAATCAAATAGAACCAACGAATAACACAAATATCAAATAATTTTCATAAACTAAAGAACTTTCATATTTCAAACAGATAGCAATAATTCATTCAATATGTACATTCCAAAAAATGGAGTAAAAAATAAAGAATGTTACTTATATATGTACATGCACATATACAAAAATATACATACATACATAAATACACATATATAAATAAGTACATATATTTATATATATATAGATGTATGTATATATGAGTATGTATTGATATGTATATACTCACACCATATAATATATATATATGAAAATGTATACTTATGTAATTATAAATACCTATCTATCTATCTATATATATATATATAGGTACTTTTCTCTTATAAGCACTACAATCGTTTTCACACCAATTTGATGAATTTTCACAAACCACCCCAACAAGAGAAAAGTAATGTGATATAATCACACTAATGATTGTCAAATTATAATATTAAAATATACAAATCTCAAGATTCAAGGATCACGAGACGATATGAGGACGATTATTTTCATGGTCATGGAGATAACGAGACTTCGCCATAATTAAATACGCTTACTTTAGTTTGTAATGAATTTAGAATTTGCCAGAAAATCGGACCATATTTTTACGTAATGGATTTTAAAATATGGAATTTGCCTAGAGATGAGCAGGCAGCTATTACATCTAAGGTATCCTTCATAAAGAAAGAAAGTGTGTAAATAATCATATGATGAGCTTCAACTGGTTTAAATTCAAAGATGAATCGAAACCAAGATGGACACTCGTCCAAGCCTAAACCAAGATTACACTCGTTCTAGCCTGGAAATGAAAGGTATTCAAACACAAGCACACTTTGCAGAATCACACATTCCTTTCATTACTGCCATACATTTCATTTACTTATGGTGCATGGCATATCATATTACTTATGGTTTCTGTTATAAGCACTACACTTGGCACATTTTTAATCTTGGTGATGCACAGATACAACACATCGTATTGATGAATGAAATAACCAAAAAAAACTCCACATATTACTCAACAGTCCATTGAAGTTTTGTTTTGTTATAATGCACGTGATGCAAAATTAATCTAAAGTATCACAAAAAGAAAAGAAACCATGTGATCAGCATTTAAAAAATTAAATTCTAAAAATTAATCTTTAAAAATTCACTAAAAATCAAAAAATGGATGTAAAGATTCGAAAAAGATATCTTTTTAAAGAAATTTTTAGGATCTTTCTCGCGATATAAATTTTATAACCCTCAGATTATTATTTTAAATGCAAACTTTAAAAAGGTTACAAAAACAGCTTAAAAATTTAATTTTAAAAAATCTAAGAAGAATTTTTCAAAAATCTTTCTTTGTGCACCCCTACACTATAAGAATAATCGCCATGCAAAATTTCAGCCCTTTAGATCCAGCAGTTTGGTCTGTGCATTGTCAATTAGTCAGTTACGGAACTGTTTTATATATACAGATAAACATATTTCTCAAGACAATATTACACAGTATTATATTATATATAATACTGTATATACACAGAGATATTACTGGTATAGAGATTATACTGTGTATTATTATAACAGACTGGATTCCTATATAAACCACCTAACATTAAGTCTTAATGGTGAGAGAAAAAAAAATCAAACAAATTACTTCTTCTTCCTCTTCCTTTTCTCGGCCTTGTCATCGGAATGATCTCCCAAATCATCATCCGAATCACTTTCCTGTTTCTTGGAGCTGCACAGAGAAGAATCGACAGTAATCAAAAAAGTATCAGTTACATTTCATTTAAAAATAGCTTAATAAAACAGCAGTGCATTTTCATTTTACTTTTTCACAGTATCAAATCATAGTACTGAACAACTCAGCTTTAGAGATTTTCTAAGATATTCTTCCATTTTGAGAACTAGTGTATAGAACTCAAAATACTGAACTTTACATATGGGTATGAAAGCATATCATTTAGTAGTTATATATATATATATATTGAATAGGGGCAGGGCCCGATTATGAATGCTGGGGGCCCCTGGGCAGATGCTATTTGGGGGCCCCCACTTATGAACATTTATAAAAATAATAACAATCCATGGACTATACATACTATTAGAAGTACTAAGTGCATGCACCAAGGGGGTTTTGGGGCCCCCTAGCATCAGGGGGCCCTGGGGAAAATCCCGATTTGCCCATGCGATAAAAAGGCCCTGAATAGGGGTTGTATTTCTCTGGCTGCCAGTAATGGTTCTGACCAAAAAGAGGACATTTTGAGAGGTGGCAGGCAAGAGAAGTTTCATCGTATACATACATACATATAAATATACATATATATATGCATATACAAATGTATATATTTATATTTACACATATATATGCATATAGATAAGTATATATATTTATACATGTATATTTATATTTACAGATATACACAAATACATATGTTTTTGTGTGTGTGTGTGTGTGTGTGTGTGTGTATGTATATACATATATATATATATATATATATATATATATATATATATATATATATATATATATATATATATATATAGACTAGCTGTTTACCCAGCATTGCCCAGGTATTTATTAATCTCATTTTTTTACTACACAGTAAAAGGAATGAATTCTACCTACAGTGTAAAATCTAAGTAATTTCATTTTCGGGAATTTAAAAGTATATGTACAGTATACAAATGATAAAATAAAATTACAAATACACTCTATTATTTAACTCAAAACTTGACTATAAACAACACTTTTACTTCCTTATATTCATCTCCTATTGTGACTCCGAAAACAATGGATTCGACACTACTCTCGGACATTTCATTTCCCCCCTCCTTCCCCAATGCTGATGGGGTGGGGCTGAACTTGCACTTAAATGGCATCAGTTGTGTCACTATTCGTCTCAGTGACCCCGAAAACTGTGGATTCGACACTACTCTCGGTCATTTTGAACATTTTATCTTCTCCGCTCACCCACCCCCTAACATTGAAGGGATGGGGGGTGCTGAACTCTCACTTAAACGACATTCGGATTGCCCCTGCTCCTCTCAACGACCCCGAACACAGAAGGCCATGAAAAACCTAGGTTCACACCCTGAGTATGGGCGCATTGAACTCCTAATTGGTCAAAATTGACACCTGACTCTAGCACGTCATATCGGATGATGATCTCGCCAGGCTTCTAAAAAATTCTTCTTATATAACGCTTATATAAGGCTATCCGCATGTGGCTTTAAGGGGGAAAACTACTAGATTATTTCGGTTATTCCTAGGTCAAATTTAAATGAGGGACAGTATTCTGTTGCGATAAGAAAAAAGAATTTTGAATAGACGTTTTAATGATAACAAAAGGTTATTGTTTCATATATATATATATATATATATATATATATATATATATATATATACACATACACACACATACATATATGTATATACAACTATTAAATATTCTGCTTTCATATCCACAAATAAAGTTAGGTATTCTGAATTATCCTTCAATTTTCAGGACTAGTACATAATCTTTGAGAAAGTAGCACCAAGATAGATAAAAAATTCTAAAAAAAAGGGTTTACTCCTATTTGATTTCTTCCTCAAATGTATTGAAAAGACATGTCGCTATAGTTATATGAATAGTGGCAGTCCACCGTGTTGGCAGATCACTCCCCTTCCTATTGATTAATTTCATGTGTATATGAAAAAAATGATGAAAGATCAGTGAGAAAATTATAAGATATGTAAAAAAGGAACAGAAAAAGTTAAAAATTTAAGCTAATTATTTTTATTTGTGTAATTATATATATTATTATGTATATTTATAACAAATATTCATATTATATCCATATATTATATACATACAATTAAATATATACTTTTATACCTATAAGTCAACACAACTGAAACATCTTCTCTCGTTAAGATGAGAATCAATTTCAAACTTACGGAGCATGAGAAGGTACATCTTCCGTGACAGTGGGAGTAGCAGCATTCAGTGGAGCACGGGGGGTCATCAACAGCTTCCGGAAATCTTCATTGGTCATCGGATGATGACTCCTGAAATTAATAACAAACATTTCTTATTCATACCAAAAATGTTGTTTTTCTTCATTACTCGTAAAACTCATCATACAAATACAGGTCGGTTAAGTTAGCCTTCACATCAGAAACACCCTCTGCAGTAGGCTAACAGAATGACTATTGTATGAAACAATTAATTGGTGAAGAGTTTAATTTTGATAATCAAGATAAAAAAGATTACAATGAACACTTTAATATCTGATTAAGAAAAATTGTAAATATTAAAAGTTGCTTTTTTTGAAGTTATATGAATTTATAACATATTATTTCATAAATAATGCAATTAAAATGTGAAAATAATAAATTAAGTTGAATATAAAATACCACAAATCATTCCTAATGGGAAACAAAACAAAGCAGAAACTTAAATAGAAAATTAAGGTACAGCTTTGATAAAGGACCCCATTGGCAATATTTTGTATTGGAGATTTCTTACATTTAACATTTGGTGCATTTGGTATCCTAGAATTCGTTTCCACAACTCTGCCACAGTTGAGTATGTTTTAAACTGAAATAAACCATTTTGTAGATTGTAACCCAATGGAATATGCCATTTTCAACTTCATACCCTATTGGAACAGCTTTGGTATAGTAGAATTTATATATTGGTAATTTGGTATACGCAGAATTCGTTTCGACAATCCTGCC
The DNA here is from genome assembly GCA_907164885.2 of Dolomedes plantarius. Classification (NCBI taxonomy): domain Eukaryota; kingdom Metazoa; phylum Arthropoda; class Arachnida; order Araneae; family Dolomedidae; genus Dolomedes; species Dolomedes plantarius. The sequence continues at coordinate 102,028 of CAJRAI020000295.1, forward strand.
ACACAGTGGCACACCCAGGATTTTTTCTTGGGGGGGGGGGGGGGGCAGGATGAGCGGATAAAAATATTTATAATACAAAATCAATATTTGTAATGCAATTTCTATTTCTTTGGCCCCCCCCCCCCTGGGTGCGCCACTGCTGCCACAGTTGCATGATGCAAACCAGGTTGTACCACTTTTTTAAAATTTCATTTTTAATTTTGATTTCACCACGCCTTTCCGTGTAGATTTATCTATAATTTCTGGATCTACAAAATTTACACTATTTTCCTTACTGTATTATTTTTTAATTTATATTTTGCAAAATTAATTTTTTATGTAATTCATACGATATTAACAATGTAATGTTTGGCTAGTTGACAAAAAAAAAATGCCAATACAAAATATCGCCAATGGGGTCCTATATCAAAGCTGTTCCAAAATTAAAATTATTTTATTTGCCGAAAAGTGGGAAAAAAAATAGATATTATTTCATAGATAACCAGGATTTTTTAAAGAAAGTAAGAAAAGTGCTAAAAATTCTGAAAACAGTACAAAATATTTCTTGACAGGAAATTTTAAAAGAAATACGAAAAAGCTCTAAATGTTTTTTTTATGAAGAAATTTTTAAAAAAAACAAGAAAAGTTAAATATACACTAAAATATTAATGAAATTTAACTATGCAGGTAGAGAAAATATTAAAAAAAAATTGTAATCTTCAAATATAAGTCGAAGTAAAATTTTACTGCAAATGTAAACATAGTATGCAATGCATGTATTTGCCATACTGATCCATTATCATGTTGAAAAAAGAAAAAAAATTCTAAAAACTAGGAAAATAAGAAACGGAATTTCATAAAGCTACAAAAAGTAATGAAGTACGGTAAACTAGCACCGCGTTTTAATAGTGCTAACCATAATAATAACACGGCATTGTACACTTAAAAAACTATTAAATAATTGTAGTCTGTATATGACACGTAGGAATAAATAGACATCATTTAAAAACTAGGTATAATCACTTACGCATGTTCTTCATTTCTAGCATTTACTTCAGAAGGCGGAAGAGGATTTGAATATGGTTCATGTTCACGCTCTAAAACAAATATAAAAGAAATTATTTACAACAGTCTATTAACAGTACAATTACTCCACATTTCATTAATCCAACAGAAAATCGTAACATTTTTGCGAGCGAATATTGTACTTAGTAGATCACACTTGTACCAATATGAAGAAAGGTGAGGCAAAAATGCAGCGAAGCATTTATTTTTTAACTACAAATTTTCATACTTTCGAAATGTAATTTTGTTCCTCTGATATGATAAAAATTCCACAAACCTGCTATTCGATCTGGCATGTTTCGGCGTAGAGTGGAACAAGCAACTCGATAAACAGTTTGTAAAAAAGGACAGAAATTTTGTCGCAAAACAATAACAGTAATTTTTCTACGGTACTGACAGAGGGAGGCTAAAAGTAAGTTCTTCACAGTATAGCAAGCGATCAAGTGTGTTGTTATGAATGTTATGCTAGAGATACTGTTGTGCTTAAGAAATCCTTTGCCCCATCCTTTACGTTGTTTGTTTAAAAACTGTTTTCATGGGCGAGTGTCTAAAGACGAGCATAAGCTATGCTCAATAGCTAATTCAAATGCGCATGCTCAGGAATTTTGGTTAGGATTTCCTGCGCTGAAATCGTCAGGACGTATTGCCTTTAACGGGGCGCAGCAGTAGACCTCGCAGATCGTGCGATTCAATGTTAATGAATAACGAAATAACACTTCGCATACCGGGTTCCCTAAAGAATATTTTCGGAATCTGAAAGTAGACTTCCAAAATAAATGCGGGGCTTTGCTAATTTATTATTATTATAATTCAAAATATTTTTAAAATTAAGATACATTTTCAAAATTCCAAAACGAGAGACATCGCTTGAAAAAATGTTCTGTCACAAAATAACTAATAATAATTTAAAAATTTGGAAAACAAGCCACAAATATTGAAACTTCAGGCTCTTTTTAAAGATTTTTTTGCATTTTTGTGTTAATAGGTAATTACACTCATGTCCATAAATTAAGGCCTGTTCACATAGGAGTCCGGTAGCAGAGCGTTAAAGTATTCAAATATATTTAACCAATGACAAACCTCCAAACGAATAGCGACGAAATTTTTGACGCCTATGATTGGTTTATTTTCGTCTCAACGTCATCTTTCCTTTACGCTCCGCTACCGGACTCCTATGTGAACAGGCCCTTATACCAGCTCCGGCAAATAAAGGTTCAGAAACAAAACAAACGTGACTTATTCATAAAGCCCATTTATTAAACAAAAGATAAAGAACAAAAAAGATGGTGTGTGTATGATACCATTAATAAAAACTACGATTTTTGCTCCCTGGAGCAATTGTAAAAAAATCTCCTTTACAAAAACTTAATATTACATGGTTGGTATGATGGTTAATACATTGTATGTCTCCCATGCGATGCAATACAGTCCGTACAACGCTTAGGCATGCTGAGTATCAAATTATCGAGCTGATCTTAGGGAAGATTACTCCACTCAGCAAGCAATGCTCTCCCAAGTTCCAGTACGGCATGTAGGAGGTGGTTGACGGGCTGTAACTCGTCGGCCAAGCATGTCCTACACATGCTCTTTGCTCTATCGGATTCAAGTCAGGTGAGAACGCTGGCCATTCCATACGGGTGATATCCTCAGATTGAAGGCATTCGTTTACGATGTTTGCTCGGTGAAGAAGGGCGTTGCCATCCATAAACACAAATTCTGCACCCATAGCACCCCTAAAGAAACGTACATGTTATTCCAGAATGATGTCCCGATAAATGTGGCCGTTTATGGTTCCGATTTGAACATGCAGATCTGTTCTGGAGCCCATTGTAATTCCACCCCAAACGAGCAATCCTACACCACCGTAACGGTGTCGTTCATTGGTGTTGTCTTGGTGGTAACGGGTACCTGGCGTTCTCCGTATGAAAGTCCGACGTGAATCCGACTGCAAACTAAACCTGGACTCGTCGGAAAACATCACACAAGCCCACTGTGACGATGTCCACATTGCATGTTCTCTACTCCACACTAATCGCTGCCGACAGTGAGTTGCCGTGAGCGGAACACATCTGACAGGCCTGCCAGCATATAGACCAATATTTCCCAAACGTCTGTACATGGTTTGCCTTGAAACTGTGGCACCCGTGGCTGCAGATAGCTGACGAGACAGGTCGGATGCTGTGCTCCGTCTGCTTCTTTTGGCAGTTACTGCCAAATACCGGTCTTCATTCAGCATTGTAACTCGGTGTTGTAACCTGTACTGTAACGTCTACTGACATTTCCATCATCTTGGAATCGTTGCCAAACCCTAGAGATGACACTTTGGGCAGTTCCAAGTTCCTCGGATACTTCCATATGATTACGCCCACATTCCAGACTGCCTATAATTCTACCACGTAAAAAATCAACCACTTGCGTCCTCTGTGTCATAACTATTCGGTTATGGCACTGAGCGGCCATACCAACCATGTAATATTAAGTTTTTGTAAAGGAGTTATTTTTAACAATTGCTCCAGAGAGCAAAAATCGTAGTTTTTATGAATGGTATCATACATACACCATCTTTTTTGTTCTTTATCTTTTGTTTAATAAATGGGCTTTATGAATAAGTCACGTTTGTTTTGTTTCTGAACCTTTATTTGCCGGAGCTGGCATTATCCTTAATTTATGGACCTGAGTGTAGTATTCTAAGCAGTTATCATGAAGCTACAGCTTATAGATTCATGGTGTATGGTGAAACTCCTCTAAGGCGGCCAGTCATGGTTCCGAAAAAAAGTGGTACCGCTGCAACATTATTCTTCCCTAATTTATCCGAGGACACGTGGTTGATTTTGGAGAGTAGTAGTGTGCAGTAGCAGTGTACGCATCGTTAAACTTATAAAAAGGCAAACGCTCTTTGAGACTCTCTTGCCTACTTCAGGATAAAATTCCTTCAAGTTTTGCTACAGACCGTTGACCTATTGTGTCACGGGTGTATGCATGTGTGTGTGTGAGTTTGTTTAGTTGAAAACTAATCTAAAAAGCTAAAGATTTTCAGATACCTTCTTCATGTGTTTTTAGATATAATTTTCCTTAAAATATATTTTGTTTATCTGTAAAATCCAATTACATTAAAATAAGCTTAGTGGTATAATATTTTCGATAGTATTGAGCAATTATCCGTAAAAAGTTTAAATTTGTGTTGTGAAAACATAGCAATCATTTAACCTTTAAATATCGAAAGAAAAGTTCTTTGGGGAAAAAAATCTGTGTGAATCATCCCAGAAATTTTACTACCTATTATGAGATGAGGGCTGCCTTACTTAGCTCTTTTTCAAAACTTAACAGTAGTAATTGTGCTTTGAAAGAACTCACACTACTGCAATCCACGACTCGTCTGGTCTCGTTCTAATTATCTCAACCCCTGGAGCGTTCCAACTACCTCCATTCTCAAGTTCTTCATAGTTCTTGCGCACTCTAGGATGTGTTGACATGGTATAGAACATCCATCACGTTCGATCCGTGGTCAGGGACGAACGAACTCTTAAGATCTTCTGATTGGAAGAATTTTCGAGGAGGGTAACCTCCCCTTTCCTGGGGAAACAGGAGTGAGTTTTCCCTGCAAAAAAATATATTTCGAGCGAGGCATCCCCTTAAGCACCACCCTGAGGCGTATGTTGATGTACTGATGTTCAAGGAAATATAAATTTATATTATTTACACTTTATTTACAACATACTAATCATATTGCTAATTGCCTCTAGCTAAGCGAAAAACATCGTCGCAGCTAGCAAAGAGAATCGAAACGCGCGAACATAAACAGACAGTGTTGCCAATCCAAAACAGGGAAGTTTTGGAGGCGAAAATATTTATGTACATGGAGTCACCACATCACTCCCCTCCTAGTTTTCAATCAGTGAAGACGAATCGTTTAGGAAAATGTACTTTTCTACCGGAACGAGTCACAGTTGTGCTGGGACGTATTGGAGTGGTATTCGTTGAAATAACTGTGTTGTTACTATCCGTACATAATAAATATGCTGGTTTCAGTCTGTCGATGGACACAGTTTTTTCAGTACCGTTGACAGAAATTACGAAGTCTTTTGGTAAACGCTTGACAACCTGAAATGGTCCGTCGTACTGAGGTTGCAAGGAGCGACGAACTGCATCGTGTCGGAGAAAAACATGACTGCAAGTCTCGAAGTCTTTCGGTACATATAACTTGGATATACCTTGACGAGAGGCAGCACATGGACGTGTTTCCCGGATGACATTATGGAGAGTTTCAATAAAAGCTGGTGTCAATGGAGGAAGGGTAGTATCATCATAAAAGTCCCCAGGTAGACGAATTGTCTCACCATAGACAAGCTCAGCAGATGACGCTTTATGGTCCTCTCTGTACACAGATCGGAGGCCTAAAAGTACTGGAGAAAGCGCACCAACCCAATTGAGATGCGATAGGCACATAATGGCCTGTTTTAATGGTCGATGTAGGCGTTCAACCATGCAATTGCATTTTGGATTGTACGCAGAGGAACGATGGATTTGAATGCCAAAAAGTGAAGCAAAAACTCTAAATAGTGACGATTCAAATTGTTTCCCTTGGTCGCTGGTAACACGCACTGGGGTACCAAACCGCGCAATCCAGTTAAAGTATAATGCTTTAGCAACTATCTCCGCAGTTATATCGGTTAAAGGAATAACCTCGGGCCATCGAGTAAAGCGGTCAACAACTGTTAAACAGTAAGTGAAACCACTGCAAGTTGGCAAAGGGCCAACGAGATCAATATGTATGTGTTTAAACCTACCTTCAGGGAGGGTAAAGTTACCATAAGGTGTGACAGTATGCTTATGGACTTTCGTTCGTTGACAGTGCACACATGTGCGACACCATAAATTAATATCTTTGTTCATATTCGGCCAGACATAGCGAAGGGAAATGAGCTTTGTGGTTGCTCGAATGCCTGGATGTGATAATCCATGGACAGCATCAAAAACAACTTTACGAAAGGTGGAAGGAACGATAGGTCGAATTTTAGAGGAAGAAGTATCACAAAACAAAAGTTTATCAGAATTTGGAATAGGAAATTGTTTTGATAGCAACGAATGTTTCTCAGTGTTAACCAAAATTTCTGGGAAGCCGAGATCAGTAGTTTGTGCGTCAGCTAAGGATTCCATGTCGATTGTAGAAGGAAGTGTTATCTCCTCTATACGGGATAGAGCATCGGCTATGAAATTATCCTTTCCAGTGACATATCGAATGTCGGTGGAGAATTACGAGATAAAATCTAGTTGCCTCAAACGTCTAGGGGATGCTTTAGAATCCTTTGTCCGAGCAAACGCAAAGGTGAGAGGTTTATGATCAGTATAAACAGTAAAAGATCGCGTTTCCAACATATATCGAAAATGAACTATGGCAAAATATACAGCTAAAAGTTCACGATCATAAGTAGAATAGTTCTGTTGCGCTGCAGTTAGCTTTTTAGAGAAGAAACCCAATGGTTTGGCTCCTTCGGGTGTGATTTCACGCAAAGCAGCTCCCATGGCAAGATTACTACAATATGTAAGTAATGCCAAGTTAGCATCCGGAGAGGGAAAATGTAAAAGAGTAGCTGATGCTAACATTGCTTTACATTTCTCAAAAGCAGAAATGGCTTCCTCTGTCCAAATAATATCAGTTTTGCCTTTACGATCATTACCATGTAAAAAGGTATTAAGCGGTATCTGAGTAGCAGCGATGTTAGGTAAGAAAGAATGATAAAAATTTAACATGCCTAAAAACTGACGTAGGCCTTTTACGGTAGTTGGTTTGCTAAACTGAAGAATGGCTTCAACGCGACCAGGTAATGGTTTGAATCCTGATTTAGTAATAACATGTCCCAAGAAGGAAATTTCAGAGACGCCGAAAACACATTTTCCAGCATTAATTTTTATACCGTAATCTTTGAAACGCTGAAAGAGTATTCGGAGATATGTTTCATGTTCAGCTTCGTCAGCGCTAGCCACAAGGATATCGTCGATGTAGACAAAACAAAAATTTATCCCACGAACTACTTCATCCATAAATCTCTGGAAAGTTTGGGCTGCCCCACAAAGGCCAAAGTTCATGCATGGGAACTCATACAAACCAAAAGGTGTTATTATGGCAGTTTTACAAACGTCGTCAGGATTTACTGGGATCTGATGGAAAGCCTTAAGTAGATCGATTTTGGAAAAGATTGTGGTATTATGAAGTTGTTGTGCAAAATCTTTTAAGTAAGGCAGGGGATAGCGGTCTTTGCGAGTAATCTTATTTAATTGTCTATAGTCCCCTGTTGGTCGCCACTCGCCAGAAGCTTTAGGGACAATATGCAGTGGGCTGGACCGATTACTACGAGAAGGGCGACAACTACCACGTTCAAGCATGTATTCGAATTCTTGTTTAGCGATTTTATATTTTGACGGGTGCAAACGCCGAGCTCGTGCTTGAACAGGGGGTCCAGAAGTCTGAATATAATGAAATGTAGTGTGAGAAACTTAATCAGGCGAATGATAATTAACTTGAGTAAGAATTTTGAATTAATTTAGAATGTCATGAAATTTGGAAGAACCGGATATGCTTTTAATTGAAGGTAAAGAACATTTTAGGGTTCGACCGGAAGAAGTGAGTGATGTAAGTGGATCTATAAGAATTTTGCGTTTGATATCAACGATAAGTCCAAAATGTTGAAGAAAATCGGCTCCAATGATTGGTTTACCAACATCTGCAATAATAAATTGCCATTTAAAATCTCGGCGTAAACCAAGGTTAAGTGATAATAATTTAGTCCCAAAAGTTTTGATATTAGAGCCGTTCGCGGCCGACAATAATAAAGGAGTCGCATTTCTATTTTTATAGTGGTCTTGAGGCCAGCAGCTGACGTCACTTCCGGTATCAACTAAAAACTGCGCGCCTGTGGAAGTATCATTAATGAAAAGACGACGATTTCCAGAAAACTGTGCAGTAAACGCCGTGCTTACTGACAGCTTTGTTAGTTTTTTGAGTTAAAGGTACAGGGGGATCTACATTTAGTTGCTCTTTCAGCAAAAGTACGATGGTACCAGCACACACCTTGTGTATTTGAAAAATCCTTAGCTGATCGATGACCAGATTTACTGCGAGAGCGCGATGACGAAAAATTTCGATTTCGAGCACGTGACTGACTAGTACACAATTTGTCAAGCTTAAGGCTCCGCTGGAGTTATTTTTTTTCCCCGCGTTCGCTGAAACCCACAAGAAAACTCCACAAGGAAGGCAGGGACTATGTCGACTTGATTGACAGAAAAACAACCAATCAGAGAGGCAATAGTTTTCGAAGTTGAGAAGGGGTAGAAAACCCCCCTCGTAATTTGAAACTGTCAACAAAGCTATCAATGGTTCTTGCCTACACTTCGACTGAACAAGGGGATGGGGTCAGGTATCTTCCCCTATTTACAGCCTTTCACATTCAATTCTCTCCCCCCCCCCCACACACACACTAACTTCCTGCATTTTAGTGATAAGACAGACAGTTAGTTGGGATTTGGAAATCTACCGCTCTAGCTATGCGACCAGAATTTTGATTTCAAAGAAAATAAATTTATCAGTTTTGCAATTCCTTATTTATCAGTTTTTTATTAATATTAAACTTAATTTTAATTTTTAATGATGTGTTTTTATCAAGTAGATCGATTAATAAGCTTTCCGTTAACAATTTAGTAATGAGAAAAAATAATTTAAATAGAAGATTGAGTTTTTTTCCTACAACATTTGTTTAAAAACAGTTAAAGTTACAAACACGTTTCTCACAAAGTCTTTTATGAAAACTACACCAGGAAAATTTATGCATAATACACCAGGAAAATTTATGCGGAAATACTTTAAAAATGGTCAATTCTAAAGCAAATCGCCGACAAAACGGTGAATTTTTAAGGGCTCGGAGAATTCTATCATCACCAATTTCAGGAATTTCTTAAAAGCTTGGATGCTGAGTAAGGTGATATCGTATACTTCACAGAAATAAGGTGACTTAGTTGAGAGCAAATTTTTAAAAGATTTAAAAACCTACTTGATAATCAAATTGTTTATAACACTGAAAAAAAATATATATACACACACACACACATTATATATATATATATATACACACACACACACACACACACACACACACACATATATATATATATATATATATATATATATATATATATATATACATATACATATATATATATATATACTGTAATGACTTCAATAGTAGCCTGCATGAAGTAGAAGATAGTGACGTAACAGCTGCAACAGTTATTAGTGTTGTTTTCCCCACGCGCTGATTCAACTCAACTCCAAAAATAATATAAGAGGATTTTTAATAGATTGTATAATTTTTTTTTTTTGAACTCGTTGTGTATCAACAAGATTTCTGGTGAATGGATGTTAAATATAATTTATTTTCATAAGAAGAGAATTATTCCTTTCGCCACAAAACACAAACACGCTACAGACTTGTATTGTATTATTGGTGGCAAGCGTCGGGATGGAATTATCAAGTGCCGATTGCAAGCTAAGTAGAATTTGATTTGAATTCTAATAAATAGTTTGGCGATTAAAGAAGAATATCGAATTTGAGAAACTTTGATTTCGTTTATGATTTATATAAACTATCTGTCTTGAAATTATTGACTCTACATTTGTATTAGTGTTAGGGTAATAATTCTTTAATGGAATTTGATAGTTTGGCGTTTGAAAAGTCTCATGAAAAAAGTTTCCGAGAAGAATTCTAGATAAAGTTGATGTATGACGTTTTGAATGTATTTTCACTAACGTAAAGTCTGAATTTGAAATTATTTATTTCAGCAATTGTATTTTTGTTTTGGAATAGTAGTTCAGTGAAGACTTTATATCAACTGTTTGGCCAGCGATTTGGCGATATTTTTTCAAGAACGACTGAAAGTTCATTATTAGGAACTGTATATATGTTCTTGTTTAAATAAATATGAAATAGAATTTGACATAAATTCAGAAGAAGTTTGGGAAAGAAAATACCCGTAATATTATTGAAAATAAACTTAGAATTTGTTTTTTGAAAGAAGTGCACGTGATTATAAAAGAAATATTAAAGTCATATTTTGTTTTGAACGTGCGTTTCAGTGATATAAAAAGCCGAATTGAAACAAGAAAGTTTGAGATTTATTTCAGCAAACGATTTTTATTAAAAATAATTTAAATTGTGCAGTATTTGCAAAACATTATTGTGTATTTTTAGATTGTGAAAAGTTTGTGGAGTTAGAACAGACTTCATTTTGAAAGGTAGATTTTTGGTTGAAAACTTTACCTATTATAATTGTGGTAATTTGGTGCAAGTTCAAGTTAAAAAAATTTATTTTGAAATTTTTAAGAAGGTTGTGATTTGCGTGTGGTTGCTAACATGTCTTTCTTAGCCAAAGGTAGGAAAGCGGACTTATTACTTGTTTGCGAAGAATTGGGAGAAGAGATATCATCTTCGAATAAGATTCCGGAAATAAAAGCAAAAATTTTAAACAGTAGCAATTATGTTGAAGCTGATGTTAAGATTATTCTAGAAAGAGTAATTGAAGACAGGAAAACCGAAGAAGTTCGCCAAGATCAAGCTCGCCAAGATGAGTTAGCTCGCCAAGATCAAGCTCGCCAAGATGAGTTAGCTCGCCTAGAACAAGCTCGCCAAGATCAAGCTCGCCAAGATGAGTTAGCTCGCCAAGAACAAGCTCGCCAAGATCAGTTAGCTCGGGAGAAAATGCAGTATGATCTAGAAATGAAACGTTTGGAACTTCAGACTCAAAGTGTGTCAAATCCTCCAACCCGTCAAACAACCGGTATGGAAGAGCATAAAATACAATTAATGAATATAACTCCAAAATTTGATGAAGAACGTGATGAAATGACTCTCTATTTAATAAACTTTGAACGAAAAGCAGAAATGGCTAAGGTTCCAAGAAGAGATTGGGCCGCCTATTTATTGGGAGTGCTGCCAGTGGAGGTTTCCAATATGTTGGCGAGAGAACCACCGGAAACCGCCAACAATTACGATTCTGTAAAAAGTCTTATCTTGAAGAGATACAAATTAAATCCTGAAAAATTAAAGCAGTTGTTTTACAGACATCAGAAGAACGCAGAAAAATCTTGGAGAAATTATGCTTATGAATTGAACAGCTATTTTACAGAATGGGTCAATGATTTAGAAGTATCTACGTTTGAAGAGTTGAAAGATTTAATCGTAACCGAACAACTCAAATTTAGAGTTCCTGCTGATATAAAAGATCACTTTCTCGATGATTGGATAAATTGGAAAAAGCCTTACGAATTGGCGGAAAAATTAGACGAATATGATGATATTAGACAAAGTTTCCGGAAAAAGGAATTCCCTCGGAAGAACACAAGTAAAGTACCAGGAGGTAACAACAGTGGATATAAACCTAAAAACCAGACAAACAATTATAATGATAAGCCTTTTCCACGGCGAGAATTTCCCAAGGAGAGAAATGAGGAAGCTGAATTCGAAAGAAGGATACAGCCTCGTTGCTATGAGTGCGGATCTCTTTCGCATTTAAGACCACAATGCGATAAGCTTAAAAAGAAAGTTGAAACTGTTGCTTCCAACATGACTGCAAGGTATGGATACCATGATGCACTTGCCCCCTACATAAGTATGGGAAAAGTAAATGGGATCGAGATGCCGATACTACGAGACACGGGTGCGAGTTTAGACTTGATTTGTAAGAAGTATGTCAGTCCGTCGATGTATACAAGTGAAACAGTGTGGATTAAATCTCCGCTGGAAGAAAACCCCACTTGTTACCCTTTAGCTAAAGTAGAACTTGAATGTGAATTTGGGCACATAGTGACCAAAGCTGCTGTTTTAAGAGACTCTTTGGATCAAGGGAGGTATCTTTTGGGGAACAAGACCGCTGCATTGTTTGAAGAAGCAAAGCAAGTCGAAGATGTCAAGATTCATATGGTGAATGCTGTTCAGACCCGTGCTCAAAAGAAAATATCTGAAGATGTCCAGAGTCTAGGAGTGGATGAAAATATTTCGGAATGTAGCCCAGATAATGAAGTCCCTGTGGAAGAAAATGTCTTACCTATAGCAGATTTTAAGATTCCGGAATTAGACCTTATAAAACTATCCCCAGAAGATTTTTTAGAAGAACAACGAAAAAGCGCTCAATTGAAACCTCTGTTTCAGGAGGCTGAAAGCAACTTAAGTTCTGGGAACTCCAGGTATGTGGTGCGAGGTCAAGAACTATTCTTCCGTAAAGAAGACAAAGATGGGACAGAACGATTATTGCTTGTAGTTCCAGAGAGATATCGAACACAAATGATGAAAATTTGCCATGAAGAAACTGCGGCTCATTTGGGTGCAACCAAGACTAAAGATGTTTTGTTCAAAACATTCTATTGGCCGAACTGTTATAAAGAGGTGGAAAATTTTGTGAAGACCTGTGACGTATGTCAGAGAGCAGGAAAGCCACAGGATAAAAAGAAAGCCCCTCTAAAGATAGTTCCGGTTATTTCAGAAGTATTTTCTAAGCTAAACATTGATGCTTGTGGTCCTTTACCGATGACGCCTTCTGGAAACAAATACCTCATCACTGTGATCTGCATGTCTTCCAAGTATCCAGATGCCATTCCTGTTGAAAATCTGCGATCAACTACTGTAGTGGACGCCCTGCTTCAAGTTTTTAGCCGCATGGGGTTTCCAAAAGAACTGCAAACCGATCAGGGCACGTCATTCATGAGTGCTTTAACCACAGAATTTCTGGAAAGGTTTGGAATCAAAGTCGTGCGAAGCTCCGTACATCACCCACAAAGTAATCCAGTTGAGAGAATGCACAGAACGCTAAAGAGGATTCTTCGTGTCCTATGTCTTGAATCTGGTCCGGACTGGGAGAAAATTTTACCTCAAGCCCTTTTTGC
>CAJRAI020000295.1:120000-173164 GCA_907164885.2 Dolomedes plantarius
TCTGTTTTCTTGAAGAGAATTCTATTTCGATGAAATTATTTGATGATTTGATGAAAATTTCGACATTTAACTTGAAGAATCTTGTTTCCTTGAACAAACCACAACATAACATATATTTTGAAAGATCGCGAATTGAATACTTTTGAAGATTATTATATTATTATTTTGATGCATAATTTTGACGAAGCGAATGTTTATTTGATGACAACTTTGCTTATTTGATGCGCTTTGATGTTGAACTTAATTCTGCTGTTTTCTTGCGAGAATATTTTTTATTTTGCAGAATGCTTTGATGCTTTCGATTTCACAATTTTGATACTTTCGATTTCCCAATTTTGATGCTTTTAACATTAGAACTTTAACTATTATTTTGATGCTGCATTTACATCCTCTATTTTCTTCAACAGTGATTTATTTTGAAGATTAATTTGATGAATATTTTGCTGAAGTAATATCTAACTTGATACATATCTAAATTTACGTCATCTGTTTTCTTCAACCAGAGAAATTATTTTGAAGAACTTATTATTTGATATTTGATGCTTATTTTAGTTCATAATTTTGTTTTCTTGAACAAAACCTGTTTTAAAGATTACTTATTTTGATGCATATTTTGAGAATCAATATTTTATTATTGAATTGGTATTTGAAAAAATTTCGATTTGAAATATTATTTTCTACTTTTGAATTTGAGTAACTACGTATTATAATTATTGATTTTGGTTTTGAATATTTGTATATTTGTGTACTATAATTTTTTGAACCTAGTATATAGTTATGGCTACTCTCAACGATTACCCCAATATTGCAAAATCATTAAAAATTGGTAGTACGAATCAAATAAAGGTTCTACATCGTTTAATTTTTGGTACAGACGGCGACAGACAAAATCGTACCAGATTACGTAAATTTACAGGTTTTAAACAGCCATTCGTGTTAGAAGCAACGAAACAGAAAGTACTTAAAGAGTTTTCACTTAAAGACTTGATTTCTATTTGTAATCTACTTCATTTAGAATTTTCAACTGACCCAGACAAATGTGCCAATACCATTCTTATGAGTCTTACTGATTTATCGTTATTAAAAGCAGAATTTTCTGATCTTTCGGAATGCGAAGTGAATGATGACTCACTTCCGGGTGCACGTTCATCCCAAACTAACAGCGTTATAGAGGAAAATAGATCTCCCTTTTCCCCCACCATTGACGCAAAAGAATCTTCGAATAAGCAAAATACACACATTTCCGTTGGTGAATCAGATCAAAATTCATTGCCTTCAGTTGAAACTGCGAATCTCTCTTTCCAGTTGTTTAGTCTGAAAGACGTTGTTGATTTAATAAAACCTTTCTCGTCTCGTGATAATTACAGTGTTGAGAATTTTATATCTGACGTTGAAGAACTTTTTTGTTTATATCAGATAAACAATCCAATTCACCAAATTACTTTTGTTAGAAAATGTTTAACTGGTCCCGCTCAAACTTTAATTAGGTCTATTCGTGGAATTACAAATTGGGAACAATTGAAGCACCATTTATTAGACGAATTTTCGGACAAAATTAACGGTATTCAGTTACATAAATTAATGGAATCTCGACGTATGAAACCGTTTGAAACCCTACAAGAATATTTCTTAGCTATGAGAGATTTGGCACACAAAGGTTCTCTCGATGACTCCTCTCTGTTTGAGTATGTCATAAACGGAATTCCTGATTCAACAAACAATAAAGTTATTCTTTACGGTTGTAAATCTGTCCCTGAATTTAAGGAAAAGTTGAAAATTTATGAACAAATCTTTACCAGATCACAAAATTTCAGACAAAATAATCAGAAAAAAATTGATGCTTCCTACCTCAATGTGAAAGTCGATAATACACGTAGCCCAAATACACAGCCAGTATGTTTTTCCTGTGGCTTGAGAGGTCACAAAAGCAACCAATGTTTGAATAAGTCACATGGTAAACAATGCTACGGATGTAAAAGTTTTGGTCATGTTCATGCTAATTGCCCTAAAAGTTATCGAAATTCTAAACCAAAACCTGATTCTCAAAAACCTATTTCTGATAAAACTGTAAATGCACTTTATCCTGAAACTTCATCGAAAAATCCCATGCATGTTGACATTCAACTTGCAGGAATTCAATTGACAGCACTCTGTGACACTGGGTCACAGGCAACCCTCATCAATGAGAAAACCTATCGAAGAATTGGTTCGCCACCATTGCAGCCCACCAACATTCCCTTTTCAGGAATTGGCAAAAACCAAGTTCACAGCATCGGATTCTTTCAGGATTCCATCGAAATTCAAACCATTACTTTACCTGCTAAAATACATGTTCTAGAGGATGACTTGATTCCTTTTGATGTGATTATCGGAATCGACTTTTTGCAGCAAACCCAATTTACATTTGATGAAGACGGTATTCGTTTTACTCTTGATAATAACATCTTCGTTAATATTGCTAATATTCCTGATGACGAAGCTTTCCCATTTGATCTTTCACACATTTTGAATTCTGAAATTCGTGAGGAAGTTCAAAATATCGTTACTTCCTACAAACCCCATAAAGTTCAAGACACTGAAATTAAAAGGACTATTTTATTACAAGATGAAATCCCCGTAAATCAACGTTCTCGACGACTCCCTTTTGCGGAACAGAAAATTGTAGAAAAACAAATTCAAGATCAGGGCCAAATATGCATGTCTGAAAAACCTCTAACATCTACTCAAGATAAGATTTCTAGGGTAGAGAAAATGGATAATCCAATTGATTTTGAACGTGATGATGATGATGATGATGCCAATGATTTAGATTTGTTTCATGATAATGATGATGGAAAATATTTAGATGATGCCGATGCCAATGATTTAGATTTGCTTCATGATAACGATGATGATAATGCTTTTGATATTGGAACTATCAAAGCAACTCTTGAACCAAAAATATTTGATGCCGATGATGATGCCCTTGAGAATGAATCCGTCAAAAGTGAAAAGGTTGAACCAAAATTTCAAGTTATTGAAGCTCCCAAACCCCTTGAACAAGTAGCAGCTTTCCAACAACTGAAAGGCATTCTTTCACAAAACCCAGTTCTTCATGTTTTTCAACAGGGATACCCATTAGAACTCCACACTGATGCCAGCTCCTTAGGTTTTGGCGCTGTGCTCTTGCAACAATCCGATGATGGACAGTTTCATCCTATTCATTATTTTAGCCGTAAAACTACAGTTCAACAAGAAAAATATCACAGTTATGAACTGGAAGTTCTTGCCGTTATTGAAGCGCTAAAAAAATTTCGAAACTACTTGTTGGGAACAAAATTTAAAATTATCACCGATTGTGATGCTTTCCAAAAAACGATGCACAAAAAAGACCTACCAGCTAAAATTGCTCGATGGGCATTGATGTTAGAAGACTTTGATTATGAAGTTTGTCATCGACCCGGTAGACAGATGAAACATGTTGATGCTTTAAGTCGTAACCCCATTCTTGTAATTACCTCAAATGATATCACTCAAAAGGTGAAAAATGCCCAAGACCAGGATGAATTTATATCTCAAATTAAATCTATGCTTGAATCTACACCTTCTGATGAATTTTTTGTTAAAAACGGAATTCTTTATAAACTTCATCAGGATGCCGAACTTTTAGTAGTACCACAAATGATGCAGAAAGAAATAGTGCTAAACGCCCATTCACAAGGTCATTTTGCTTCACAAAAAACCGAATTAATTGTTTCTCGTGAATTTTTCATCCCCCTCCCTCAACTTAAGAAATTAGTTCAAGAAATTATTTCGAATTCTATTCTTTGCATTTTGTCCTCGCGAAAATCTGGAAAACAGAAAGAAAACATACGACAATATAAGAAACGGCGTAAACCAGCTCGTAAATACAAGATAGATGACAAAGTGGCAATACAACGAACTCAATTTGGAACCGGATTAAAGCTCCGACCAAAGTTCTTCGGACCATATGAGATCACGAACATCAACCCCAACGATCGTTACGAAGTTCGAAAGTTAGGACATCACGATGGTCCAACCATAACATCAACTGCAGCGGACAAAATGAAACAGTGGTGCAGAAACTGAACACCAATACCACTGTGTTGAACACTGCTTGATTTTTTGAAATATTTTTCCTTTTTCTGCTCTTTTTTTTTATCTTTTCAGAATTATTGTTTACAACCCAGCCGCGGACGTCTGGAAAGTCAGAACGGCCGTGTGAGAGTGAGTTTGGCAACACAACTGAACTATTACTACAACTTCCACTCCTACTACTGCGGCACGAAGGACTTTAAGCGGATGTGTTGTTCTGCAAGCTCCCGATGTTTAGCTCTTTTGATGCTTCTGTGTTTATTTTTTAATTTCATACTAAGTGTTAGTCCTGTCTTGTAAACATCGTCTAGTTTAATTAAATGTTCAAAATAATTAAGTCTAATGATTCACTTCTAAAGGAAGGAGTACTAACTCCTTCCTACATATATATATATATACATATATATATACATATATATATATATATATATATACATATATATACATATATATATATATATATATATATATATACATATACATATATATATATATACATATATATATATATATATACATACATATACATATATATATATATATATATATATATATATATATATATATATATATATATATATACATATATACATATATATACATATATACATATATACATATATATACATATATATATATATATATACATACATATACATATATATATATATATATATATATATATATATATATATATATATATATATATATATACATATATACATATATACATATATATACATATATATATATATATATATATATATATATATACATATATACATATATACATATATATACATATATATATATACATATATACATATATATATATGTATATATATATATATATATATATACATACATATATATATATATATATACATATATATATATACATATATAAATAAGAATAAGATGAAAGAAAAAACCAGTAATAGCTCTAAAGCTACTTGCAGCCAGGAACAAACATCATGTAAAGAAAAGTATGAATAAGGTTTTTGACAGCATTTCTTCATCAGCGGTGTCAATACTGTCTAAAAACCAATGGATTGTTTCTGATGAGTATGATCTATTAAATAAACACACTCAGACACCGTACAATCCATTATTAACAGAAGAATTGATTAATAAATGAATTAAGTTTGAATAAGTACTTAACCAAAGAACACGAAGCCTGGCGCTAGTCAGAGTGGAAATTAAGAACTTGTAACCGCAAGATGACTGACGTCATAAAACTTGCAACCATTGAGGTAGTGGATTCTCAGTTACAGACTTAATTAGGTTACCGTATTTTAAGACTATTATTCCTTTAATTATTTAGTTATTACTGTTACTACTTTGAGTTAATTTTAATATTATTTTATTTTACTTATGATTTTTATTCTTATTTTTAGTAGTTATTATTTCTATTTTAACCTATTGTTATGTTTAACATGTTAATGCAACAGAACAAACTCTTCATTAAAACAAAAACAACCAATTATGTTTTTGGATAGACTTACAGGGTAATTATTACGAGTTAGCACAGCTTTCAAGTCTATAATATGCTTAATCCTATTGTCTTTAGAACATAGCCCATTTATACGAACTAACTGATTTACAATAATGTTATTAAAAACAGATTTATGTAAACAGGTTAGATAATTTTGAAATTTAACAATATTAAAATTATAATCAGATCTTTTGTCGTATAAGTCAAAAGTAAATTTACTGTGAGTACTTAATTTAATATTAATATCTAGAAAGTTTACATTAATATTATCATGGCTACTTTTAATTAGTTCCAAATTATGAGGGTAAAAATTTAAGTCTATAGGGTTATCACTTTTATTAATTACTATTATATCATCTATATATCTATATATATTGTAATTGCTATTTACTATATTATTTATTTCAAAATAATATAAGTATAAATTAGCTAGCATACTTGAAGCATTACCACCTTGTGGTACATCTTTGGACTTATATATATACATACATATATATACATATATACATACATATATAACTGTTAATCTCAGCGACCCCGAAAACTTTGGATTCGACACTAATATCAGTCATTTTGGACATTTTATATTCACCTCTTCTTCCCCCCCTTCCCCCCAATGCTGATGGGGGGCTTAACTTGCACTTAGACGGAATCGGGAGTGTCACTATTAATCTCAGCGACCCCGAAAACTATGGATTCGACACTAATATCAGTCGTTTTGGATTATTTTTACATGTGCTCCCTGCCCCCCTTGGGATGCTAGGGGTGTCTTCCCCCCCAAGTGTTTCTTTCCAGATTGTAAGTGATATGTGTATCAAGTTTGGTTGAAATTACTCCAAGCGTTCCAGAGTGATACTGGAACGAACACTCACACACACACATATAGTGAAACTTCTCTATGGCTTCTAATATATATATATATATATAATTGTCTCTAAACTTCTATATATATATATATATATATAAATTGGTCAGGGCAATTAAAATTATTAACATTTGTTATAATTTTACATTCCATAATACATTTCATATGTATACATAATATTTACATTTATACATATTTACTTTTATAAATATTTACACATACTAAAATGATATTTATACAAACTATTTACATAACGACAAAAATTAACTCAAATATATATACATGTATATATATATACGAAACATGATGAAAATGATAGCCAAAATTTAGCCAGTGATCAATATACATATACCAGCTAGGAATCAAGTTTTACTGTAGTTCTAAAATCTTTACCCGTCAGCTGAAAAGGCACATAGCAAACGTTTGTGCTCTTTTCGCCAGGCAACTCACTATCCATAAATCACCGTCCCCCCAACCCTTGTGTTTTACCGCCCGGGGGTCCCCCTGAATTCTTTCCCCTCCCTGAACCTCACTGCCGGCGGGAGGCGTGGTTTTTGGAGAAATGTTCCGATTTTTACAAAATTTCCCCATTTTTACCGACAAATTACTCTTACCCTAATTTACGTAAAATTAAGAAAAAAGTATCTTTGAAAAGCCAAAAGATTCAGGAATCCCGCGCATTATTTCATATTGTATTACTATTTGATCTCGAGAACTTATAAAGAGTTTAAAGCAAAAGTACCGCTTATTTTTTCAGTTCAGAAATTTGACAGTCATTTAAAATTAAATTTTAAGAGAAAACCAAAAATTGATAAACAAACACGAATTGTTAAGTCGTGAGGTATCTTATGCAGAAAAAATTTTCTCAAAATATTTAAATGCGAATTTGCAATTTGTTAAGAACTTCCCCATTGACTTAACATTGGCTTCGAAACACCGGAGGCTCAGTCCAGCGCCCCCTTAAGGCCCGCCGCAAATTGAACCCAAAGCACGCACAGCATACGCCTAGGCCCCGCCTCCTTTTCGCTTGGGTTGGGTCGGGGCACCGCAAATTGAACCCAGCACAGCCATCCACGCCAGCTAAGCCCTTGACCTTCGAAACCACGTTTCGAATATATGTAGAAACTAGAAAGATGACGTCCGACGTTGAACTTCTTATGGATTTGGAATCTGAGTCAGAGAATGAAGAATTAATATCATTGTATTCTATAATAACGAGAGTGAAAATGAAGAGGAATGCATATGTAGCTGGCTGAAATACCCATGGGGAGTTTAAACTGTCATACATACATGTATTAATAATTTAAAAATTATTGATACATACTTCTATACAATAGTTTAATGTGCAAGACAATCTAATGTTAATATAACTTAAAAAGTATTAAACCATAGATTTATTCAAATATGTAACTTTGATATCTAGTATAAATCATTTTTATACTAGATAAACAATAGAATTGAATGAAATCAAAATTCAAATTCGTATAACTTTCACCAAATAAAATTATAAATTTAGAAATTAATATTTCTGGAAACCATACAGCTATCATAAGTATGTATCAATAATTTTTAAAATGCAAGATTACATGAAATTCTAAAATGAGTTCTGCATTTACTACAATTCGTATATAAAAATGACAAATAATAAAAATCTATATAATAATGACAAATGACATTTCTTCATTACCTTATAACTACACATGGGGCCATGTTACAAAGTGCAGCACATAATAAAATGAAACTTTCAATGTATGGCTTATGACACAATTAATTTACCAATAAAAAAAATTTTTTGATCGAAGGCCTATATACACAGCAATATTTTCTGAATTATCTAAAGTGGAATTTGGAAACAATACAGCTACCTAGTGAGACAAAAGTTTAGCTGATTAGAAAAGGATCCAAATTAGTAAATAAAGTACAGATGTTTAAAGCTAAAATCTGAAAAGTCAAATTTAGAGAAATGCACTAGATGCAAATCTCTGAAAGTAACCATTCAGTTGTAATTCATAAATCTTAAATCCAGATACAAACAACATTTTTGAATATTTAAATGCAACTAAATATGACATACCAATTCAATTCTGACTTATAATAGGAAGATGATCTTAGATCTGCAGTGCTAAAATGCTTTAAGAGAAAGTATGAATAATTAAGTGAGAATAATTTATTTTATATGATAAAAAAATTAATTCATAATAAAGATTATTCAGACTTTTTGATTTCTACACTATGGGAGGATTACAGCACAAGGCATGTTATCCCCTTTAATACAAGCTGAGAAGTATATCTACTTTCAGCCTATTTTTCTCCGAAAAATTAATACTAAGTGTGCTATTTAAAAACACTAATAACAGGTTAGAGAGAGAACTAAGCTTTTAATAACTATTTTGTAGACATACATCATGCAACGATCGAATGTACAAAAACTATGATGCGATGCCAAATACAAAAACAAGATAACATGTTGCCACAAAACAAGGAAATAATATCACACTAAGCACCATTTTTCAAAAAATAGATACCAAAGAAATATTGAAACATAAATCAGATTTCTCAGTTTAAAACATTTAAACAATAAACAAAATAACAATAATAATGTATACAAACTACTGCAATAAATTTTACAGTATATAATACTTTAATAAATGGCATTAAATTTATGAATTACATCTCTTTCAGAACAAAATAAGTGTTCTTCCAAAATGCATAATCTTTTTGTACATTCTTTGAACTAAAAACTTTTGTAATCCAAACAACTTGGTCACAGCACTGAACACATGTCATAGCCATTTGTCATTGAAACTAAAACATGAAATCTTAATTATGTTGATAACCGTTGTAAAAAAAGAATGAAAAGTTACCACATACATATTTTTCAAATATTAAAATTCAACAATAAATTTTAGATGTTAGCATCTTAACCTATTAAACATAAGCATTACATAGAACTACTTGATTATAAAAATAAGTGGTTTCTCAAATGAGCCAGTGGTATCTGAACAAAAACTTTACTCTTCAATTACTGCTGTTAACTTAAGTTAACTCTATGTTTGTATGGGCATTCTCCCTATGGGCGCCCTTCAACACCGTTTCAACAGAAACTACAACAAGTGCATATGGCCTCGCAATAAATCCACTTTTCTGATTGGAAAGAGCATCTTATCACAAAGGTATGACATTTACACACTAGAATCATGTTAAAATTTAACAATGTGTGTAACAAAAACTATACTCAAGATCCACAAGATAAATATCATCATCAGAACAGTTATTAGAAAAAAACGATGTACGATTTCATATCTGGTATATGGATGGAGAAAAAAACAAACCTTACCCGTTTAAAAATGTTTTTCGAAGTTTCTTAAGCCAGCATTTGGTTTCCAGTCTGCTCTAATCCAGAAGTCACGTCATTTTTCATCTTTCGGAAAACGATACATGCCGATACATACGAAAACGACAGATGCCAATATCAGATCCATTTTGAAATCTGTACGTGCATAGCAACACAACTCACAAAAATTTTAAAAATTAAGCGATAACATAATGGTAAGTAGCTTTGTAACCATGTCATAAATGCTATTCCGAATGTTTTTCCAGTCAGAGGGCGTTGCTATCGTCTATCCAAATCTGACCCACGGCCCACGAAATCTGAAGTTCCCACGTTTGGGTTGGGTTGGGTTGGGTTCAATTTGCGGTGCCTCGAACAAAACTATGCTTCACAGAGTCTGCCACGCGTGTGCTGTGCGTGCTTTGGGTTCAATTTGCGGCGGGCCTAACGGTCAAATCATGAACCTGACGTTCCAACCTTGCAATGGTTTCACTACTACCTATATCTCTACTACTGTTATTATGAGTTACAGCTGCTATCGAGGGAGTTTGTATTACTTCAGCAATTTTATCAGCCGGCATTGCAAGCTGTGATACTCGCCTTGAATGTCTCGATTACAAGCCTGTACTTGCAGCTAAAATTACCTGCATATTGTTCGGTAAATGACCTAACCACAAATTTTTTAGAAAAGAATCATCCAAATTATTATTGCTTAGCTCTCTCATTTCATGTAATAACTGCGAAGGCTTCTTATCGCCTAGTACTAAATCCTGTAACAAAGTTTTTAACTTTTTATTTTCCGAATGTTCAAATTGTTCTAAAAGTTTGGTTTTCAAAACGGAATAAGGATCTTGCGTAGGTGGCGTAAAAACAACATCCGATATATATTTCAAATATTCAGTATCGATAGCAGCTATTAAATAACTGAATTTGGTTTTCTCCTCTGTGATATTCGCTATACCGAAATTAGCTTCTAGCTGAGCAAAATATAACTTAACATTTGGTGGAGAAAACTGCGGAACTTTCATTCCTATTTTTTCAACACCCAGATTTGAATCATCGAAAGCCATAATTATTTAAAGGTAAAAAAACATCCAGCGACCAAATAAAACAAAAATGAAACACTCACTTCGAATCCGAAATACTACGCAGCAGACGCTAAAGGTTAATTTCCAATATACGGTGCCCCTTGTATTTCACTGCATTGGAACCGCCATCTTGGTTACGTCTCCCGTCGCCAATTTGGCGATGGGAGACGTAACCAAGCTGGCGGTTCCATCGCCGAGGGAAACATGAAATAATATAAATGACAACATGCAGAACTTTCATTGAAAAATTATCCAGAAAATAAAAAAATGAAGTTAAATGAGGGTAGTCGATACACGGTGCCGCAGCTTGGCGATAAGTTTTTTAGATTTTTGCCAATACGCGGTCGAAGTGGTGACGTCACGTCCGCCATGTTGGGCACCTCCGCAATGGCGGCCTATGTTATTCTCCCATAGGACGGAAAAAACAAATATTAATATCTCTTAAACTAATGAATATAATCTCCCAGCACGTCCTGAAATCGATGAAGGGGATTAAAATACCCTACCTTAAAAATTGAGGAATGTGATTTCGTACAGGAATAAGAGCAAATGGTGTTTTAAAATTTCATTTCGATAAGCTTATCGATGTGAAACATAGGCTTAGATGAAGTGATACTCTTGAAATTTTTTATTTATAATGTTTGTGAATAGTTTTTTATGTTGTTTCTGTCTATATATACAGTTGGCTCTCTGTTTAACGACGATCTCTATTTAAAGACGATATTTCCCAGTCCCGGCCCCTCCGACATTATGGAAAATGTTATGTTTTCACAAATTCTGTCTAAGGACGATCTCTACTTAAGGATGATTTTTCACGGTCCCTTGAAAGTCGTTAAACAGAGAGCCAACTGTATATATATATATATATATATATATATATATATACACAGTGATTTCCGCTTATAAGAATCACGTTTGTTATTACTGTTTTTGATTCTTATAGCCGAAATTTTGGTTTTTGGACAGGCACAAACACACATATATATACATGAGTTAATTTGCCATAAAATACTCTTTAATTTACGTTAATTATATTTATTAAAATTATTTTCTATAATTTTAATAATACAACTTAATTTCTAGACCTATAAGTAGATACACATGATTATATATATTAAGGGAAGAAAAAAATCCAATGTTTGAACAACATACCTGCTTAACAGTTTTAACATTTCAACTACAGGAAAGGAGCAAGAAAAAGTTTTCTGTGGTAGTTTGACGTAATGAAGTTTTCTGGAGGCTGTTTATGCCTCTTTTAATACCAATAGTCTCAGACGAAGATTCACCTTCTAGCTAACGTTTCGCGGTTTGATAACGTGCTGAATACTAATGTCACGTTTGCCTAAGTGATAGTGGACACTTCGCCGAAGATTTATGTGTTTCAGGATCCAGGAAGCCGCAACCAGGATGTGGGAGGTGGGAAAAAAGAGTCCCTATTTTTGTTTGTCAGTGGAGAAAAGTGAAATCGGACCCGGACGGGTAAAGATGCACCCCGGGTCAAGCTAATAGGACTGTGTTGGGCTAAAGCGTTTAAGGGGAAACTATTATGTTATGTCTAACAAAGAAAGAGAGGAATTTTATGACTATATTCCATCTCATCTTATCAATCTTTCTTTTTAAAAAAAAGAAGAAAGAACTTCATGCCTTTTGAGGGTTTAAGTGGCTTTTTTGGAAAAATGAAAGGAAAGCGAAGAGTGCAAACTGATTCTTAAAACCGGTGGATTGATTCTTAATTGGCGAAAATTTTAACATGGAAATAATACATTTGTTTTTGTTTTCGCGATATTGATTCTTATAAACGGTTGATTCTTATAACCACTGATCACTATAAGCGGTGGTTACTGTATTAGTCTCCTCTGGAGAGAAAAGACCTGAGAGAGTGGAAAGAGTTCTCTTTTCATGCGGAGTGGAAAGTGAGCAAAGTGAAGGATGTGATGAGCCCCCATCTTTTTGTATTTGCCTCAAGGAATCCTCTTTTTACAGATGGGTAATAGTTGACCCTAAGAAAAGGAATACACATCTGCTGTTAACAATTGAAACACTATGCCTACATGGCTCTAGAATCTGAAATATTTGTCTGTAGAAGTTTTTCTAGATTCAATTTAATTAAAATATGCCTGAGATTGGTAGTCTTGCAATACTTTCTGTAGAACATGAAGAAAGGAGGATATTAAAATTGGACCCAATCATAAATGATTTTGCAGATAATAAATTGAGAAATATTTGTTTGTGAATATATTTGTTCTGTCTTGCAGCTGGCTATGTTTTAGCTTTTGTTTGCATGTAAATGTACATAAAAAAATAGGATCACATTTCTATTTTTGTCACATTCCATTTTTCCCATTTCATGTCTATTAGTATTTTGAAGGGCCTTACAATGATTAAGGCCTGTTAAAGCAGTTCTGTTGTTTCCAATCCCATAAATTCCCAGGAGGCATGGAGGAGCAAGAAATTTCTCCCTTGATAAATTGAAGCTTGTTAGGAGGTGGCTGCCTCCTCAGTATTGCACTTTTGACAAGTAGAAAAAGTTTTGCCGATCTCAAGTGGCCACTGGCAAACCTAGAGATTGCAGTCTGCTCAAAGTACCAGTCATAGAGTGGGTAAGATTTCCAAGTATATTTCCTCCTAGGAAATTCTCCAGATAATTAAGAGCCTCCTTTGTTCCTTGCCACATGAGAGGGGAGCTATTGCAAAGGAATATCGTGGTTCACAGAGAGACAACTTTGAGGGTGTCCAGTTGTTCCAATTCGGGATAGAACTCTGACTATCTGATATGGCAAGCAGAACTTGATTTCTGAATTTTATTTCATCTACATCATTCGGGTATGTGATGAAGATACCACATCCAGCGTGATTCTGACCATTAGTCAAAATCTTGAATAACTCAATTGCCAGCTTCGATAATATCGAGGAATGTGGGAGAGCATTCAAGGGGTTGAGGAATGATTTGTCCCAGCCACAACATTCAACTATCTTTCAAAGTTTCTCCTATTCTGTAGGTAATCAGCAGGTCTGAACTTAGTAATACTAATACTACTGAGTTTGAGAGCATTTCTATCCTAGCAATATTGGGGAAATAATACTGGAGTTTATGTAGGGAGGGATACTAAAAATTATTTTCTTTATTTTGTGATTTTATTATTCAGTTTTGCATTCTTAATTAATATAACTGGCCACTGAAAAAAATCACGTCCCCTTTGGTGGAAGAATTGTAAAAATCCATTTGCATCTATGTTAATAAGATTCGGTATTTATAAAAGCAAACATTTATCGAGAATTTCTGGACATTACTTTGGGAAATAGTAAGAAGTATGATGGTGGGTTATACTGATTGCATGAAAATCGAAAGGCAAAACATTTCTTGAAGCCCGAATAGTAAAACTTTCATAATTAATGCCTAAAGAGTGATAAATATTGCCCGTGAGGTGTTAATTATCCCGACCCCTCATTGCCCTTAAAACTGGTCTCAGATCTCTTCTCTCCAGAGGTGGACATACACAGTCCAATCATATTAATGTGACCACTGGCTACTCTTGACGTCAATGTTAAATAACCAATCGCAGAAGGCACGTGTCATCAGCAAATTTTGTGGATATATAAAGTGTGTTGTAGGCATTCGGAAAGCATTTCAGTTCTTGCAGTCATGCAGAAATGGAGTGATTTATCCGACGTCCAGAAGGGCATGATCATTGGCTTTCAGGCCAAGGGTGGAAGCATTTCTGGAAGGAAATGCCAGCCGTTTTTCAAAGCCATCGCAGTCTGCAATGTTTTTAGTTCGAAGCAGGACTCATGTAACTCTTTTATATTTTGCTATTATTTTGTTATGAACAGACATTTTAAAACTGTTCAAATTTAATAATGTTTCAGTGATATTTTTACCTCACCTCCACACATATACCTCAATGTTTTTTCACCAATTTTATATAGATTCAATAAGTAGTTTCTTTTCAATACTTTTGGCTTAATTTCTATAGAGCGCTCCTGCATAATTTCACTCTTTTTTAATTTTTCTATGAAATCTTTTTCATGATTCCCAACATATACATATATGTGTATATATATATATATATATATATATATATATATGTATGTATACATATTCATATGTATGCACACGCATCTGTACATATTGATCCATGTTTAGACTTGCACAGGTCATGACACTTTTTTTACAGCAATTTTTTACACTTTTTTTTTAGCGATGTAACCAGGGCAAATTTTTTAAAATATGTTAATAGGTGCCATTCAATTATACTGGTGCTTTTCTTTTTTGTATTTTCAGGCAAGTGTCATAACAGCCAGCACTCCAAACTGGTTACAAAGGTTAGACTCTAATATAGGATCGAACTATCAGACTGTTGGTTCGCAAAGTCCTCAAGATGTCATTGCATCAAGTGTAAAGGCTGTATCAACACAAACTGAGAATAGTTTGTATTGTGAAAAGTGCCACTCTCCTCTATCGACTCCTCTATCGACCAATATACATTTTCAGATGAATGACAAAACAGAAACTGTGCAATCATCGAATCTTTCAAGTCATTTGGCAGATGAAACTCAAAATTTTTCTCCTCTTATAGAATCAAGATGTACAATGCCAGAAAATCATAAAGTTGTCTCCGAGAAGAATCCAAAAACTGAACAAGTTCGAGAGAAATTTTCTTTCAGTGTCGAATTAGATGGAATGCAGATAAATAAAAGAACGATTATGGAAAATGAAGAAAAGCCAAGTGACACTGTCCAAGCTGTTGATGCTAATACTTTTGTGTCGAAAAGTGATGCAGATAGTATAAATAATGAATTTGATTTTCTAGAATCGGACGCTGCCAAAATGAAAACACAACAAGGTTTAGAATCTTCAGTCTTTGATAAAGCAGTACGACATCCTAGGGAATCAGTATCGAAGGAGCAAGTGCATCTTAATTCAAAACTGGATACAGCTGATGATGAGAGTGAAGTGTCTGGTATGTACAACTACTGATGTTGTCTCAATACAATGTATATTTAGTTAATAAGGAAAGTTTCTCAAGAGTATTCCTTTAAATTTGTCTACAGGATCCCTATCTTTATTTTTCACTTTGTGCCTGGGGGAGATCACCCCATGTCCAAGTGAACTAATATTCCATTGTGCTTTTAAGAGAATTCAGTTCTTAGCACAGCTCTACATTTTAACATTTCCACATGGTAATCTTTAATGAACAGACCTTCTTACACACACTTTTTCGTTTGACACAGAAAGTCTAAGAGTTTGTTGTTTTAAAAATTTGTTTATTACAATTATTTAATAATAATTATTCGAATGTTTAATAATAATAATTAAATTTTTCAAACAATCATGATTGTTGTGCAATTTTTAAGTGACCTTTCTTTTAACCCAAGAAACTTAAAACTGATTCATATGTTCACTGAAGTACTTAAGTATTTAAGTAAAAATCTCTTTATCTGTCATTTTTAATAAGCCTTTACTACTTTGGGCTTATTACAATAATCCTGAGTGAAAACAAGCCGTTTGAGCAAACCATTAAAGATTTTCTAACTAGCCTAAAGGTGTATGGGCTCATTACAATAAGCCTAAAAAAAATCAAGCTCATTAGGAAGTTGTCACTCATTCGTTAATGAGGCAATTTCTGGGATGTATTGGATCACCAAATTAAGGGGTGTAACAACTTTCCAAAATCGGTGAAGGAACTTTCATGTCTTCTCCAAACCAAGTGGAAGAAAATACTACTACTTATTGGTAGATAGTGTATGAGGTAGATAGTGTGTGTATGAGGCAATTACAGCCTCAACCCTCCGGGGCATGCATTCCACAAGTCCTTGTATGACAGCTAGTGATTTTTTCTGCCACGGATAGGAGAAGACATGTAAGTTCCTTCACCAATTTTGGACGCTTGTTGCACCCCTTAATTCGGTGATCCAACTCATTCCAGAAGTTCTCAGTCTGGCCAGGCCAGTCCATTCGGTTAACCCTATTGTCACCATACCAATCCATGGTAGACCTCACAACATGACAGCTGGTGTTGTCAAACTGGAAGTAACACGCGTTTAACCCATAAAACTGCCACAATGCAGGAAGCACACTGTCATCCAAAATAGTGCAGTAGTCGTTTAGCTTACCATGAATTGGGACCAAGAGTCCCAGTCCATACCAGGAGAAACACCCCCAGACCATAATTACACCTCCGCCGAACTTTACTGTGGGCACAATGCATTCTGGCGGGAGGCATTCTCCAGGCAGATGCCAGATCCAGACCCTGCCATCCAAATAATAGAGGATGAACCTTGATTCATCGCTCTAGAGAGCCCGCTTCCACTAATCTACGGTCGACTTTTGCACCATATTAACCGAGCAGCGTGGTTGGACTTTGTGATCAAAGGCTTATGGGCGGCAGAACAACCATGAAAACCAAGCAGATGTGCTTCCTTACGGATGATATTTATCGAAATAACTCTTCCAGATGCCTGTTGAAACTCCTGGAGTATGTGGGCCGTCGGTTGGACAACATCCGCTGGTTTCCCAGTTTTGTGGGTCTGCTGACTTCGGGCACATTCCGACAATAACCACTCACCTTCCACTTCTGAATCACATTGGCCACTGCCGATTTTAGGTAAATCATCTCACCAGATATGTCCCTTAAGGATCAGCCATTTCTGTGATACCTGACGATTACACCTTTCCGGAAATCAGATAACTCTGCACTTCGTGGCATCTTGCATGCGACTAATGCCAATGTTGTTTCCTGCACGATATTTAACGACATAGGGTGTGAAGTATATCAGGACCCCAGATGTCGTCATTTGCATGGGTGTCCAATTACTTATTGGTAGATAATGTATGTATATGTGTGTGTTTTTATACACATTAATATTTTCATTATTTCATATTGTTGCTTTAATTATATTAAGATTTCGATGTATGAAAGTGAATGTCGTATTTATTAAATAAAACTCTGTGAAGTGTCCTAAACTATTTTCAGGTTTCCATTCACCACACATGTCAGTGGCATCTGATTCTGATGAAAAGGAATTACCTCTGACAGGTAGGAAGTGCTCTTATGAAATTCAGTAATGATGGAAATGATTTTCACTTATTGACTGAGTACACTGTCAAAATGAAATATAGAAAAATGGATGCATAACTAGAAGGGTCATAAAATAGGTTGAAGATACAAAAGTGGTACCCTGAAATAGGTAGCTTTCTTGACCTGAAGTAGTCAAGGATGAAGAATATTGAA
Organism: Dolomedes plantarius; assembly: GCA_907164885.2. Taxonomy (NCBI): domain Eukaryota; kingdom Metazoa; phylum Arthropoda; class Arachnida; order Araneae; family Dolomedidae; genus Dolomedes; species Dolomedes plantarius. The sequence goes on from CAJRAI020000295.1 coordinate 138,107, forward strand.
TGAATGGTCTATGGAAAGTGAATATGTGGTCAGCTGTATGAGAGCTTAAATTGAGTTACAAAGGAAATGAAGAGGATGATGGATACTTTTTGACATAAATAATGGATACTTTTTACTTACCTTATATATCTGTGTGTGTGGGCATATATATGTGTATATATATATAACTTATTTATTCAATCTACTGAATACTCACGGGTGAGAAATATTGAATGAATGAACCTTGACGTTCAGTGATACTATTTCCACTGGAAAGTGAATGTGTGGTCAGCTCTGATATGAAAATTTAAAATGAGGCCCTCATTAGTTAAAAAGTAAATGAATGGCTTTTAAATAAATAGGATTTGCCAAATGGGAACATTTTTAAACTTCTGAAGTCAGTGGGCTGCTAATGAAAAACCAAAGGCAGACTCTAAACTGGCTGTGAAAAAAAATTAAAAATTATATATATATATATATACAGTGATTTCCGCTTATAAGAATCACGTTTGTTATTATTGTTTTTGATTCTTATAGCCGAAATTTAGGCTTTTGGACAGGCAAACACACACCTATATATACATATATTACATAATTTACCATAAAATACTCTTTAATTTACGTTATCTTTTATTAAAATTATTTATTATAATTTTAAAAATACGACTTAATTTCTAGACCTATATGTAGATACACATGATTATAGTAATAGAAGAAAAAAATCCAGTATTTGTTACAACATACCTGCTTAACAGTTTTAATATTTCAATTACAGGAAGGGAGCGAGAAAAAGTTTTCTATGGTAGGTTGACGTAATGAAGTTTTCAGGAGGCTGTTTATACCTCTTTCAATACTAATAGTCTCAGATGAAGATTCACCTTCTAGCTTACGTTTTATGGTTTGATAACGTGCTGAATCTACTAATGTCACGTTTGCCTAAGTGATAGTGGACACTTCGCCGAAGTTGTAGTGTTTCGGGATCCAGGAAGCCGCAACCAGGATGTGGGAGGTGGGATAAAAGAGTCTATTTTTGTTTGTCAGTAGAGAAAAGCGAAATCAGACCCGGATAGGTAAAGATGCCCCTGGGTCAAGCTAATAGGACAGTGTTGTGCTAAAGCGTTTAAAGGGAAACTGTTATGTTATGTCTAACAAAGAAAGGGATGAATTTTACGACTATATTCCATCCCATCTTATCAATCTTTCCTTAAGAAAAAAAGAAAGAACTTCGTGCCTTTTGAGGGTTTACGTGGCTTTTTTGGAAAAATGAAAGGAAAGCGAAGATTGTAAACTGATTCTTAAAACCGGTGGATTGATTCTTTAAAGCGAAAATTTTAACATGGAAATAATACATTTGTTTTTGTTTTCGCGATATTGATTCTTATAAACGGTTGATTCTTATAACCATTGATCACTATAAGCGGTGGTTACTGTATATATATATATATATACACCCTCTTCATCTGTCTCTGTACATCTATCCCCTTGCATGCATATATATATATATATTACAATATCCCCTTGATATTGTTCTAAGGTTGATTCAAAACAAGCAGTCATAAGCAGTTTCAATAAAACAGCAATTCGGCCATGGCATCTTTTAATAGTTTATAACACAGGAATACAGACACATACAGTGGAGGAACATGGAAACCAGCTCTCATGAAATGACGATACGTAAAGTTCATAAAACATACTAAAATCATAATTAAAAGCATCTATACAAACATCTATAAAACATATCTTACATCTAAAAGACATCTAGCACAATGGGTACACCCTCTATCATGGTGGGTACACCATCCCGAAGACATCTTTAAAAGCATCTAACTACATCGCGTCGTACCTGACCTTATATACTACCAGTGAAGGACAAGAAGCACTGTTTGTATCTATCCCAAGCTGGACGTGTGTGTGAAACCATCTTTCATTTCTTGTAGCCAGAATATTGTATTGCACAATTCATACTTTGGGAATACAACAATTATCTTAGCCTTTTTGGGAGCAATGTTGAAATCTCTTTGGACTGTTTGATTAGGAATAAGTGAAATCGAACTAGAACTGTTTTTTAAATAATTTGAATCATGGTGAGTTTCATAAAGATTTCTCCATGTATATCTGACTTTGACTCATTGTTCTGTAAAATTAAAATGCCCCTAAGCTTTTGAGAAATTCTCACCTTTCAATGGATATTGCAGCTCCTTAAATAATAGCAGGAAGAATCTTGTCCTCTCGAACCTCCATGTTGGTAATTATAATTTACTTTTTTACAAAATGTATGCACTTCATGATCTCTACAAAGGTGTTTCCCCCTTGTTGCTCCTTCCCACATTGTAGGTATCCCCGCCAGCATGCTTGCAGAAGATCAGCCTCCCTTTTGCTTACATGACAGAGCCTCATGGACCTGGTCTAGCATTTTCTAGTCCTGGGGGCTTAGCAACAACTTTTTTATAATAATTGACCTACTTTTAATAACCCACATTGTATCATACATGTCTGTATTGTATTGTCATATATTGTATATCTATCTATCTATCGAAGAATTGTGTCCTCTGTAAGCTGCTTGAACATGTCACTTTTACAGCATGCCATCAAAATCTGCCCTTTTTTTAGATAGACTGATAGCTATACCGATGGGATCCAAGGGGCTTTGGATTGTCCACACATATACCAGTCCAGTAGTACTAATTCGATACTCAATGGCATGATGCCCTGAAGTTTGAGTATTGGAGTAGATGCAGGGAAATATGGTTTATAAGATCTGTCCAAATATTTATCTGTTGTGATCCTCAATAACTTTTGGTCATATATCATTTTGCCTGATATTGCCACCTTCTAAAAGGTTGAGGATATAAAGACCATGCTGAAGCTTCCAGTTCATTCATTGGAGTGCATCTCTAGGCAGGATACAATGACTTGTTAGAACACTTGTCTACTAACCTGTTTAAGTCACTGTGATGAAGACCTGGCAAGTCTGAAACAATGGAACATCTCGAAACTCCACCAGTATGCAATCATTATTAAAAGATCTATCTTGAAAACATAACTCAGTTTGAATCTCTGACATAACTGACTTCAAAAATATGCTGAAACTCTTTGAGTAAAGTTATTTGATAATGAAGCATTATGATTGGTAATTGTAATTTGCTTTTTAATAATACTCAACTTACTTTTAATAACCAGGCATGTCTGTACTTATTGTGTTGCCATACATTAACTATTCACTGAAACAGGGCACTTTTAAATGACCCGAGACTTTCTGTACTTGAATTTGTTAACTCTCGTAAGTCAAGTGTTTGCTTTTAACTTGTGTATTTTATTTTAGCATCTGCTGCTTATCAGGCCCTTCTTGGAAACACTGTGCTCCCTCGAAAGACCCCCCAAATTGTCTCTGGCTCTGAATCAGAGGACGATGTGGAAAACGCTCTTGCAAGTGCAGTGCAAAGGTATCATTTGTAGGCTTTTCAGCATTCAAAATATCAGTGCTATCATTTTTTAATAATACATACAACTATGGTCCTCAAGAACTCCTTATTTTCAGTTTCTGTTTGTTCAAAAGAAACTGAAAGTTTCTGTTTGTTCCTTATTTTCGTGTTCAGATTTGTATGAATGAGAAAGCTTTATATGAATGAGATGATTTATATGAATGAGAAAGCTTTCATCTTCCAGTTGATATAAATATTTTCTTTGTAACATAATAAGTCTGAGAGCATCGAATTTATATATCTCGAAACGCATAAATTTTTCCAAAAAGTGGGTTTTCAATTTTAATAAAAATATCAGTCTGTTTTAAATTATTTTTAAACAAATGAGGTCTTGTTTGAAGGAAAAATGTCTGTAGTCTTAGATTGTAAAAAAAAATTAAAAATTCTACGATCCTTTTTTGGCGAGTTATCGTAATCTGAACACGAAAAGTAAGGTTCTGTTTGTTCCTTATTTTCAGTTTCTGTTTGTTCTGTTTTTGAGTTGAAATACAAGAATTTTCAGTCGATGGCTCTCCACACAGGGCCGGCAACAGGGGGGCACAAAAGGGGCAAATGCCCAGGGGCCCGGTTAAATAAGAGCTGACTAAAAAATGTATACAATGTTCAAATATTGAGAGGGGGGGCCCGCTGTATTATTTTGCCCCGGTATTATTTTGCTCAGTTGACGGCGGCTCTGTCTCCACAATTGCCTTTATGAAAATGCAGTTCATTTTGCACATTTTCTGTTTGCATCATTATGGACCAGGATGGGAAAGCTTTTGTGTTATCAGTCTCATCCCCAACTCAATATATATATATACTAGGGGCTTTGCCCCTAGGCTCGTTACGCTCTCTCCTCTGGTGAATCAAGTGAATGAATGACTCAATAGTTGTTTACAGCGATTGAGTCATTCATTTGTTTACAGTTGAAGCTTCCCCCCCCCCTCCCGGCGAAATGGATGAAGCCCGCCTATGGGTGAAAAATTGGATCTTCTTTCATGTCCTTCTGCAAAGGAAGCGAATGAGAAGATTTTTTTTGAAGTATTTCTTTAAAATTCAATTAAAAATCGAAATTTTAAGATAGAGACTTGAAATGAAGTTTATATGAATGAGAAAGCTTTCATCTTCCAGTTGATATAAATATTTTCTTTGCAACATAATAAGTCTGAGAGCATCGAATTTATATATCTCGAAACGCATAAATTTGTCCAAAAAGTGGGTTTTCAATTTTAATAAAAATATCAGTCTGTTTTAAATTATTTTTAAACAAATGAGGTCTTGTTTGAAGGAAAAATGTCTGTAGTCTTAGATTGTAAAAAAAAATTAAAAATTCTACGATCCTTTTTTGGCGAGTTATCGTAATCTGAACACGAAAAGTAAGGTTCTGTTTGTTCCTTATTTTCAGTTTCTGTTTGTTCTGTTTTTGAGTTGAAATACAAGAATTTTCAGTCGATGGCTCTCCACACAGGGCCGGCAACAGGGGGGCACAAAAGGGGCAAATGCCCAGGGGCCCGGTTAAATAAGAGCTGACTAAAAAATGTATACAATGTTCAAATATTGAGAGGGGGGGCCCGCTGTATTATTTTGCCCCGGTATTATTTTGCTCAGTTGACGGCGGCTCTGTCTCCACAATTGCCTTTATGAAAATGCAGTTCATTTTGCACATTTTCTGTTTGCATCATTATGGACCAGGATGGGAAAGCTTTTGTGTTATCAGTCTCATCCCCAACTCAATATATATATATACTAGGGGCTTTGCCCCTAGGCTCGTTACGCTCTCTCCTCTGGTGAATCAAGTGAATGAATGACTCAATAGTTGTTTACAGCGATTGAGTCATTCATTTGTTTACAGTTGAAGCTTCCCCCCCCCCTCCCGGCGAAATGGATGAAGCCCGCCTATGGGTGAAAAATTGGATCTTCTTTCATGTCCTTCTGCAAAGGAAGCGAATGAGAAGATTTTTTTTGAAGTATTTCTTTAAAATTCAATTAAAAATCGAAATTTTAAGATAGAGACTTGAAATGAAGTTTATATGAATGAGAAAGCTTTCATCTTCCAGTTGATATAAATATTTTCTTTGCAACATAATAAGTCTGAGAGCATCGAATTTATATATCTCGAAACGCATAAATTTGTCCAAAAAGTGGGTTTTCAATTTTAATAAAAATATCAGTCTGTTTTAAATTATTTTTAAACAAATGAGGTCTTGTTTGAAGGAAAAATGTCTGTAGTCTTAGATTGTAAAAAAAAATTAAAAATTCTACGATCCTTTTTTGGCGAGTTATCGTAATCTGAACACGAAAAGTAAGGTTCTGTTTGTTCCTTATTTTCAGTTTCTGTTTGTTCTGTTTTTGAGTTGAAATACAAGAATTTTCAGTCGATGGCTCTCCACACAGGGCCGGCAACAGGGGGGCACAAAAGGGGCAAATGCCCAGGGGCCCGGTTAAATAAGAGCTGACTAAAAAATGTATACAATGTTCAAATATTGAGAGGGGGGGCCCGCTGTATTATTTTGCCCCGGTATTATTTTGCTCAGTTGACGGCGGCTCTGTCTCCACAATTGCCTTTATGAAAATGCAGTTCATTTTGCACATTTTCTGTTTGCATCATTATGGACCAGGATGGGAAAGCTTTTGTGTTATCAGTCTCATCCCCAACTCAATATATATATATACTAGGGGCTTTGCCCCTAGGCTCGTTACGCTCTCTCCTCTGGTGAATCAAGTGAATGAATGACTCAATAGTTGTTTACAGCGATTGAGTCATTCATTTGTTTACAGTTGAAGCTTCCCCCCCCCCCCCCGGCGAAATGGATGAAGCCCGCCTATGGGTGAAAAATTGGATCTTCTTTCATGTCCTTCTGCAAAGGAAGCGAATGAGAAGATTTTTTTTGAAGTATTTCTTTAAAATTCAATTAAAAATCGAAATTTTAAGATAGAGACTTGAAATGAAGTTTATATGAATGAGAAAGCTTTCATCTTCCAGTTGATATAAATATTTTCTTTGCAACATAATAAGTCTGAGAGCATCGAATTTATATATCTCGAAACGCATAAATTTGTCCAAAAAGTGGGTTTTCAATTTTAATAAAAATATCAGTCTGTTTTAAATTATTTTTAAACAAATGAGGTCTTGTTTGAAGGAAAAATGTCTGTAGTCTTAGATTGTAAAAAAAAATTAAAAATTCTACGATCCTTTTTTGGCGAGTTATCGTAATCTGAACACGAAAAGTAAGGTTCTGTTTGTTCCTTATTTTCAGTTTCTGTTTGTTCTGTTTTTGAGTTGAAATACAAGAATTTTCAGTCGATGGCTCTCCACACAGGGCCGGCAACAGGGGGGCACAAAAGGGGCAAATGCCCAGGGGCCCGGTTAAATAAGAGCTGACTAAAAAATGTATACAATGTTCAAATATTGAGAGGGGGGGCCCGCTGTATTATTTTGCCCCGGTATTATTTTGCTCAGTTGACGGCGGCTCTGTCTCCACAATTGCCTTTATGAAAATGCAGTTCATTTTGCACATTTTCTGTTTGCATCATTATGGACCAGGATGGGAAAGCTTTTGTGTTATCAGTCTCATCCCCAACTCAATATATATATATACTAGGGGCTTTGCCCCTAGGCTCGTTACGCTCTCTCCTCTGGTGAATCAAGTGAATGAATGACTCAATAGTTGTTTACAGCGATTGAGTCATTCATTTGTTTACAGTTGAAGCTTCCCCCCCCCCCTCCCGGCGAAATGGATGAAGCCCGCCTATGGGTGAAAAATTGGATCTTCTTTCATGTCCTTCTGCAAAGGAAGCGAATGAGAAGATTTTTTTTGAAGTATTTCTTTAAAATTCAATTAAAAATCGAAATTTTAAGATAGAGACTTGAAATGAAGTTTATATGAATGAGAAAGCTTTCATCTTCCAGTTGATATAAATATTTTCTTTGCAACATAATAAGTCTGAGAGCATCGAATTTATATATCTCGAAACGCATAAATTTGTCCAAAAAGTGGGTTTTCAATTTTAATAAAAATATCAGTCTGTTTTAAATTATTTTTAAACAAATGAGGTCTTGTTTGAAGGGAAAATGTCTGTAGTCTTAGATTGTAAAAAAAAAAAAAAAAAAAAAATTCTACGATCCTTTTTTGGCGAGTTATCGTAATCTGAACACGAAAAGTCAATATTTTCCCACAAAACATCCCGACGAATATGAGACAGTCCGACGAATATGAGACATGTCTTACTTTCTTCCCCACATTGTTCTGCATCGATTGGTATCGGTCTCGACCCCATACCCCCAGCGGTTTCGGAGGAGATAGCGTGACAAGCTTTTGACAGCGGCAGTTAGTTTTTTTTAGAATAGAGAGATATATATATACAGTGGAATCTCAATCTATCGTTTTCAAGGACTGAACTGAACGATAAATGCGGGAAAACGACTGATGCGGGAACATAACAAAGCAATATGATCATTGGGCCTGGATGAAATAAACGACACATACAGGAAAAAGATGATTCGGAGAACAATCGATCGAGATACCACTGTATAACTACTGGTTTGCTCAAATGATTCATTAGGATGCTGCTTACTCATGTTTACCCGTTAACATTTATATATGTGAATATATTTTTAATTTTAGGAAATCAAAACCGAAGAAAGAGGAGACCTCGATGCAGGCGGCATCTGGCGACAGGTAACTCATGTTTTGGGCCTCTATCGACTTTTGTCGGAATATTATAAACCCACATTTAATTTTCAAGACTTCCATTTTGTACTGATATAATGTCAAAGAAATAGTTGATATTTTTAATTGACACCAGTAACAAATTGTTTATGTATACATATACATATAACTAGCTGAAAACCCGCGCTTCGCTACGGAGTACATTCAAATTAAATACAACGGTCAACGTATGCAATTTATGCCAAAAAATAAATATATATATTTATAATAAATGCGATGATCAATGTATACAATTGATGTAAAATATCTATCTATCTATATATATATATATATATTTATAAAAAAATCGTAAGGGATATGCATTTTTTTTGGATAATATCCAATCGTCTGCCGCATCAGAAAGAGAAAAAAATATTTTTTTTGTCTATTTAGTTGTTACGCACGTGACGATAAATTTATTGAAAGTACCAGAAAAAGAAATCACGTGATCAACATTTAATAAATTAAATTCTAAAAATGAATCTTTAAAAATTCACCAAAAATCAGGAAATGGAGGTAAAAATTCGAAAAAAATTTCATTTTGAAGGAATTTTTATGATCTTTCTCGTGATATAAATTTTATAGCCCTCAATGTATTATTTTAAATGCAAACGTAAAAAAAGTTTAAAAAACAGCTTAAAAATTTTAATTTAAAAAAATGTAAGAAGAATTTTTGAAAAATCTTTCTTAGTGCACCCCCTACACTATTAGAAGAATCGCCATGCAAAATTTCAGCCCTTTAGGTCCAGCGGTTTGGTCTGTATGTCATTGTATGTATTTGGTATGTATGGCGTTGTATGTCAGTCAGTCAGTCAGTGAATGAATGAGTCAGTTACGGAACTGTTTTATATAGATAGATAACTATAATAATTGCAGCAAATGGCTCGATTGTAATGAATTATTTTGAATCGCTCTACAGTTATTGTTTGTAGATAATTCTCTAAAATTTCCAGTTGCGAAAGACTGCTGCAGTGTCAGACATTGTTAGTGGAATTCAACGACGTTTGGAAATATGTTTCAAAATTTATTTCTCTTCATCTCGTACAAAAATTTTCCAAAATGGTCGCTTATTTTTACGAATTTCGTCAGGCGTCTGATTACTTTTTTTTCGCTGTTCATTTCGGCGCCTGCTGCCTTACCTATGTGACCGGCCGCATATTACCATTCCTTACTTGAATTCACGCCATTACATCGTTTGGCGGCTGATGATTGGTCAATTGAGTTTGCGTCGGTATTTGTGTTGATTCCCATGAAAGCATGTCTGTTTTTCAAGAATCGAAACTTCCATCACTATTTTTGAACGAAATAGAATCTATTCCAAATAATAGTATCGTTGTACGCAGTAACGTTCAAAATTACATATTTGTGCATTATAAAAATTTATGCATTTGTACAATAAAGTCACTTTATTTCCAGTCTGTTTTTGGTAATTTTTAGAAGAGTATTTATAATTTTTATTTTTTGAGAGTAAGGTAAAAAAACTAAAGTGTGCAAAACAGCAAAAAATATATAATTTGCATCTTGCAATTAAGATTTTAATTAAAAAAATAATTTTTTTTTTTAAATTCAACATTTAAATTTAAAAATAAATAAATGAAGCTTTCATTTTTTTTAAAATTCAACATTTAAATTTAAAAAAAAGAGAAAATATCTTTCCTTTTTTTAAAAATTCAACATTTAAATTTAAGAAAAAGTTCAATTTTGAGTAATATTTACTCTCTAACATTAGCTTCTAAAAATTGCCAATTGTTTGATGTCCTCTTCAGAGTGTACGGATATTTATTGTTCATTGTAATGACGATCCTTTGTTATATCTTGCAGGGTCCCGAAAGCCACCTCTGGCAACAAAGCACAGTCACGGCTGTCGAAAAATACCAGAAAAGGTAATCGACACAGTTTTGAAACAGGACATTGTACGGTTCATTTTAAAGCGAGGTGGGTGGTTTGTGGTAGAACCGGTTCATCGGTAGCCATTGTCGACTTGTCAAATGACGTAACGATGATACAAAGCACAAAACATGAGATAAAACACATTTGTGGACAATATCGAAAGTGAAGTCGGACACAAACTTGGGGAAAATGGGATACGTACGTCGCAAAACCTCTGCACTTACTATTTTACACCGTGTCACAACCAGGGCCCGATTATGAATGCTGGGGGCCCCTGGGCAGATGCTATTTGGGGGCCCCCCTTACGAACATTTATAAAAATAAGAACTATCCATGGCCTATAAATACTATTAGAAGTACTAGGTGCATGCACCAAGGGGATTTTGGGGCCCTCTAGCATCAGGGGGCCCTGGGCAAAGTCACGATTTGCCCATGCGATAAAAAGGCCCTGGTCACAACGACGCAAAATGTCAATTTTTAAACAAATAATACGATGCGTCGTTCTAAATTCACGGTTCGTCAGGAACTTAATCTTTATCTAATGGTACCTCATTTATCGATTTTGGTGAAGTACGAAGGGAGACAAAGGGATCGTCACTTCCAGAAATAATGTATATGGTGATGGTGGTATGGTTTTTGAATTTAAAGAGAGGCCAAAGTAAATAAATGCGCGTGCTTGCCCTCTAGCAATAAAGAAAACGTTTACAAGTCTTGCGCACATTTTCCCGTAGAGCGCGATTAAAACAATCGACAAGATGTGGTAGGTATTTTAAAAGCAGATCCAAAAGCATTATTGCAGAATGTAGTATCTCTTAAAAACAAAACGTCGGGTTATTTCCTGTTTAAAAGATAAGTCACGAGAAAATAGCATCGACAATACAGAGAGAGGAGCAGTATGGCTTTCTGCTGAACGAAACTGACCAGATACATTCAAAAACCACGCGTGCAACTGGCTAATTTGCTTAAACGTAATTACATGTGCAGATCAACAGAAAAAAAAGTTTAGGAAACTCTATAATTGTCACACAAAAACACACTCACAATAAACAACAAATATTTAAACATCGCAATTAGCGATAGCAACTGAACATTGTCATGAAACGCTTACATTACGTCATCCCTGAAGCTGGTACCTCGTACGCTGTACGGGAAAAACAACATAAAGTTTAATTTCAAAGTTGAAAAGACGGAAAGTGTGTGTGTGGGGGTATCCCAACAAGTGCCCCCCCCCCCACCTCTTGCCAATTTGGACAAAGCACAAAACAGCGTCATACCTAATAAACTTCACTGACCTGAAATAAAAACGATCCCAACAAAATATAAAGTCCAAGAAAATTTCTTCAACAATTCTTTTCCAAATAATCCAGTTGGTATAAAGAGGGAAAAAAATACGCAAGTCAATACAAGGATCCCAAGTAACACAAAACCGTTGGCAAGTCGTTGGCCAACCACTTTCGGGCATGGTTGGCCAACGGTGGTTTTTGGCCGTTGGCGCGAGGTTGGCCCAACGGTTGGCGTTCAGTTGGCCCAACGGTTGGCGTTCAGTTGGCCCAACGGTTGGCATTCAGTTGGCCCAACCATTGGATTTACAGGATTTGGCCGTTGGCGTTCTGTTGGCCCAACGGTGGGATTTGTAGGGAAACGGTTGGCGTTCTGTTGGCCCAACGGTGGATTTGTAGGGAAACGGTTGGCATTCTGTTGGCCCAACGGTTGGATTTGTAGGGAAACGGTTGGCGTTCTGTTGGCCCAACGGTTGGATTTAAATGATTTGGCCATTGGCACGAGGTTGGTCAACAGTAGGCATTCAGTTGGCCCAACAGTCAACTTTGTAGGTAAGCCTACATTAAATTTATTTAGGGCTATTATGCATTTTTCAACCCAGCCAGCAACTCTTTGTTCATCAGGCCAACAGTCAAACTATCCAAGGGTCAATAGTTTTGACATTTTGCTATTTTTCAGCAGATCGTTTACAAAGAGGATTTCCCCTTTTTAAACAGTTTATTAAGTTCTACTATTTAGCCACAAATAATTTATATAAAAATAGTATATTCGAAATTCTATTTTGAATATATGAAATAGGATATTAAAGTATATTTATATAAAAATAGTGTATTCAAAAATGCTTTTTTGAATAGACAAAAAGGGAAATCCCCATTGTAAACGGTCTGCTGAAAATTAGCAAAATGTCAAACTATTGACCCTTGAATAGTTTGAAAATTGGCCCAATGAACAAAGAGTTGTTGGCTGGGTTGAAAAATGTATAACTCTTTTCCCCAAAAAGTAGTCTGAAAACTGCAAAATTCACTCTTTTATGAAATCAAAAAGTTTCCATAGTTAAATATTAAAATGTACAAAAAGCAACAATACATTTTAATTTTAATGTTATTTTTAACAGTTTATATTTTGCTTGACATTGTTTATATAAAGTGTTTTGTTTTAAACACTTTATATCTTTTTAAAGAGAATAAATCTTATAGATTATATCCTTAGTGATATTATAAATCTCATGTCACTATATATATATATACAATTTATAATATCAATGCTACCTGTTGTTTTTAATCGGTCACTTTACTACATATATAAATTTTTTTAAATAAACACCTTTCCATTATAATCAACTGGTGTCAAATTGCACACTCATGCTGAGTTAATATGACAAATACTTTTTGTAAGATTACCTTTATATAAATATTTTTTTCATTATATATATATATATATATATATATATATATATATATATATATATATATTTATAAACACTTTATCTTCCGATTTGTCTTCAGGTCTGATACAATATATACAACTGAGGTCTGATTTTTTTAAAACTTTCCATAAAACTTTTATATCAATTTTTGGACTTACCTTGTTTAATATTTTAAAACAGCATCTTAATAAAGCATGTTATAGTAATTTTAATAAAACACAACTTTTCATCAATTTTTTTTTATTTTAACAAAAAATTTAATAAAATTTAATTTTACATTGTCAGAAATACACAGTTCTTTTATCTCTCCCTCCTTCTCTGTCTTTCGAAAAATGGAAAAATCCCTTTATTAAGTCTTCAACAAATTTTTCCGTTATGACTTCTCCCTGGTAAGCCAGTCTGACAGAAGCTGTTAATATAAAAATAAATTAGTACAGTAAATGAGTCAAAAGAAAAATAGCTATATATGCACCAAACAGTCAAACAAAAATGCCTGATTAAGTTAGTTTTTTTAATTTTTTAGAAACAAGTTAACTTATTATGAAATCTAACCCTAGCATTTACTTCATAATCAAAAATTTCTTCATGTTGCATGAACTTGTCTTAACTATATATATATATATACAATTTATAATATCAATGCTTCAGGTATGTATCAGTAAAGGTTTATTTATTTGCTAAAATCCTTATCAAAGTACAAAATAAAACAACAATTTCAAATATGCAAACTAAATTAACACCAGAGGCAAATTAGACACTGCACAGATCTTTAATAATTTTAGTACATATTTATTTACATGAATATATCAACTCTCTGAAAACTTACTTAAAATTTAGACATGAAAAATTAAAATATCAAGAGCTATTGGCAGAAATTTCTTTACATTATAGGAACTAATCATCTTAAACTGCTTGTATGTATTTAGCAAAGTTTATTTTCATAAATTAACAGAGCAGAAAATTAAAGAATAATTTGAAATATTTGAACCAAATTAAAATTAGAAAAATAAGACATTGTAGTATATTAAGGTGAAATTTTCCTTCTCTTAACCACACAGTAAACAATATTTTCTCAGTAAAAGTCAAATTAATTCTGTAGCATCAAAAGCCCAACAGTTTGTAAATGTATGTTTGTCAACACAAAGCTTTTTATTAGCACAATATCTTTAAAAAAAAACCAACACTTTAATAATTTTAGACAATATTTATAACTCCACGAATATAAAAAAAAATTACAAATTTTGTACAAAATATCAAACCTACTAATGCCTTTCAATCTACTTCAGTATCTATATATTTAAGTTGCTAAGCCAGACCGATTCTTTGGGCTGTCTGGGAGAGAAAACTACTGCATCAATTTATTTCATTTTGGTCTTAAAAAAAAGATTTTGATCTATAGATGTGTCAAATATGGTTTTTGTAACCATAATCTCTATTAATTAGCGATAATTTATAATCTAAAATTGTTTTCTGTACATGCTCAGCGACATGTTTAAATCTGGCTTTAGATACTCACTAAGCACGAGGCTGCATAAACTACTGCATAAAATACTGTACTAATTAGATATAACTAAAAAATTTAAAACACATTAACATAATGATTTAAAAATACATATTTAATAAAGTTAATCAAATAATACTGATAGGAAACAAGGGAAAATAAAAAAGAGTGAGGAACAAGACTTCAGTTTATACAAATAGGCCAAGAATTCAAAGCAAGTTTTTACCTAGATTCAATCATTCATAAGATGATAACCACACTTCCAGGTCTTTCATCTATGGTACTAATGAGATCAGGACTGGCAGTCAAATAAAAATTTCCAGAATTTTCAATTCTGCATACCAGTTCCTTGAATACATGATCTTATAGACAGCTAAAAATAGAAAAATAAGTCATATACCATGGGATTGTCAAAATACAGTCTTTAATATTATGTACAAACTTTATAATATATATTGTTAAAAATATTGCTAAAAAAGTAAATATTATAATAAGTAGCAGCTAATCAAATTTTAAAGACAAGTGAATTATTTTAATGAGTGATCAGCTTACTTCATAAATAGTCTTTAATATTATGTACAAACTTTATTAAGTATATTGTCAAAAATTGCTTAAAATGTAAATATTACAATAACTAGCAGATAATCAAATGTTAAAGACAAATGAATTATTTTAATGAGTGATCTGCATATTTCATAAATACTTTGTATTGATATTTTACTTTCAAACAAAATATTTAACATCAAATACCTGTTCGAGTCTGAGACAGACAATTATTTTAAACTGAAATAAAATACAATTGCTAAGTTGATAGTAAGGAGACAAAAATTACTGAAATTTCACCAAAGGAGACAGCTAATTCTATTTTATCCTTGTATTCATAAGCTAGTGATTAACTGACGCTTCTTTATAAATTTGACGATTTAATAGAGTAGGTTTTCTAAATTTATGAAGTAAACTGTGAGATATAAACTTATAAACAACTTAAATACACTCAGAATAAAAGGTTCAACTTCTTATATAAAATGTTCAGTAAACTTTAATAACAGATATTTGAGCATAAATAAAAGTTTACCATAATGTTTTTATTATAAATACTCTAGTTAGAAATAATCTTACTGAAAGTACAAGGTAAGAATCATCAGTAAACACCAAATTTGATCAACTATTCAATTTAAAACTTTCTGAACGATCCGATTAACTAAAGTAACTCAACCATTTAAAATAAATAACATAAACACATCCATGATTTCAAAAAGTTTAAATACAACCATTCTATAAAGGATTATAAATATACAGATTACTTATTGTGATCTAAAAATAGAGAAACAGCAAATACAATTACAGTAGTTAAATTCATTATTTGAGGGAAGCTTTGGCTGTTTTTATAGAAGTTTAACAAAGCATTTTACTTAAATTTACCAAGTTACGCTTCATTTTGATATGCATTTTAGAAAACTACTTGATGCTACTAATTAGCCAAGTACATCATTTTGTTTACTAAATAAAAGTATATTACTAATAAAATAATATACTTACTCTGGAATTCTTCGTAATATTACAATCACGTGGAACATGGAATGGCCGACATCCATTTCTTTTTACCATTCATTTCTTCTCCCCACGTGCAAACAATTCGCAAAACCAGTTTCTGTCGTAGTGAATAATGCATTCTGTAACTGTTGGCCTAACAGCTTTAATTTGCAGTTGGGCCAACCATATTTTGTAACCGTTGGCCCAACCGCTTCCATTTGCAGTTGGGCCTACCATGTTTTGTATCCGTTGGCCCAACCGCATCCATTTGCAGTTGGACCAACCACATTTTGTAACCGTTGGCCCAACCGCTTCCATTTGCAGTTGGGCCAACCATATTTTGCAACCGTTGGCCCAACCGTTTTCATTTGCAGTTGGCCCATCTGAATTTCTGGAATTTCTGCCAACGGTAACCATTCCCCAACGATGCCACGAAAATAGGCGGTTGGGCCAACGGTGTGTGTTACTTGGGATATAACATCAAATCATTAAAGAAATATGCCGATAAATTCGATATATACAATTGGGTAGAACAGACGTCTGTCCACTGACCGCCCAGATGAAGCAAGGGGCTACCAAAAGTGCAACGGACGTTGTTGCGTATACGGCTGGTTAATGCACCCGTTCATGGTGGAATTCGCACGCCAGTACCGCAGCTGTGATGAAAAGACCCCGAGCAATCTTAAAATTGCCATCGGCAATCGGAAGTGATCGTACAATTTTTTGTGCGTATGATTGTCATTCCGAATTTATGCAAAACTGAAATACTTTTCAATGTCTTAAATGAAACGCATTCTAGATCGTGCGATTAAAGTAGGCCGTATTTGTTTTTTCAGTGTTGGGACTGGACACTTCTTCGGGATCTGAGGTAGAAATGGCCGTCAGACCACCGCCAGCAAAGACTGTGGACGAAGACAGCGACGAATTTGGTTTTTACGACTGAGCAGCACGTTCTGTCCATTCAGATTTTGCAAAATAAATGTTTCGTAATTCAGTGCCTTCATTTGAAAGCCTCGTGTTCTCCCGAGGTTCGTTCGAAGTATGTTTGAATTCAATCGACGCAGTCACCTTATCTGCCTGCCTAGGCTGATAAATAAGGCGAAACGTCACTGGCTACGTCAGTTTTCGGACCACGTGATTATCGAGTGGCAGAAAACAGAAGCCGCTCCTATGCGTTTGCGTGTGTTTTTGGACGATGCCTTCATTTTGAGTTAAGTTTATTTATAAAATTCCTCATATTAGTCGTATGTAACAGGTATTTTAACACTTTTTTTCTCAATATTTCGCAAGGTTTAAGAGAATATAATCATTCTTTCGTCGAGAATGATTATTATTATGTTGAGATATCGGGATAAGTTACTTCGGGCCAGCGTCTCGTATCGTAACTCCAGTTTTCCTCTGTCGATAAATACGGCTCACCTACCGAATAAACCTTTCCGGGCCGTACCTGAATGTTTAATTTAGTGATATACCTTTGTTTAGATACCGTATCTAAAGACTTTGCGTAATCTGAGAGCATTTTATTCGACAAGCTGTAAGAATGCGCATTGAGCGCCATGTTAAAAATTATGCAATGATTTGCCACTCCTCGCCAAACAAGAAGTAAAATCCGCAAGAGTTGAGATGTGTGACATGCTGCGAGAGATTGCCCTATTGATTGATCTCTGAAATTAAATTCGGTTACGCACGGTGTCCGTAAATTATTGTCGAAGTTTCCGTACCTCATAACTTTTGATCAAAGAACATGTCGAAAAATATTACACACTAGCCGCTCATGGTCGCTTTTAGTTTTATATTTTCTTTTGCAAAACAACTCTGCTGAAAATAACATATGTCACCGTCACCTGTCATCATGAATATACGTTGTTAAGGGCTAGTGGCAGTTGAGCCGAAAAATTTACAGTCACTGCTAAATTCACTCTAAAACTTGGTGATTTTAGAATAAAATATTTATTTCCATTACTTCAGAACAGAGTTAAACCCAACACCAATGATTTTAAAAATGACATCCCTCTCTGTAAATTAAGATGTCTACACTTTATGATGACATCCAATAAGAAATTGTTGGGGAACATTATTTGCATTTACAAAATGGAGTAAAAATTTAGCATGTACTGAAATATAGTGTGGATTTCATCACTCTCTGTATGCACACAATTCGGATATCTCCACTTAATAATCTTAATATATAAAAATGAATGTTTGTATCTCTGTAATTGTATAGAAATCCACAGTTTAGGAGCAACGATCGTGAAATTTTACAAACAGGCGTCTTTAAAAACAGCCGAGGGTCTGAAGAACTTCAAAAATCGAAATTAATTACCGTTGATTTTTAATTAATAAAAAACCACAATTTTGAAACTAAATGTAAGCTGTTACACTTTGTGGCATCATCCCTCTGAATATGGCGTCCACGTTAGGGTTAGCTGAGAGCGAGCGAAAAGATAAAAATAAATAAAATCAAAAAGTTTCAAGTTATATATTAAACCAGAATAATAAATGAAAATAATAATCTTTCAAGTCAGATTTTATACTTTAAGACATTTCGATTAACGATCGTCGTTTATTTTCGCCGTGTTATTTTGTAAACAAACGTTCTCTGTTGCCATTTTCATTTCAGACATTTCTTATTGAAACGATGTAATGCGTAGTAAATGCGTTAAATATTTCTTATCTAAAATTTATATTTTAAAACATTTCAGTGAAATTAACATCGTCTTCAGATTATAAACAGACGTTATTTGTTGCTATTTTCATTTTAGAAATTTCTTATTAAAATGATGGAATTCTCCGATATATTTCCACAGTGGAGATTTAGACACATTACAGAATTTTAAAAAAAAACCTTTTGTGTAATTTATATATTTGTGTGTGTTTAATTATTTCAAGTGACTCTAAAGTGGGCGTGGCATTTTTTCCACTAGCGTGAAAAATCAGAATAATATTGAATTATTTAATTTTTTTTGCTCATCAGACGACAGTAGCAGCGAGGTAGTTACACAAGTTTGAATTTGAAACATTGTTTTGTTGTTTCCTAAAAGAAGCAATAATCCGTTACTGTATTTTATATTGTTCTTAATTTTATAATTCACGATGTACTTTTAAAAGCATAAAAATTAGTATATCTTAACTAAAAAGAATCAGTCTAAACTTAAGCACAGTTTTGCGATTTATTCACGGTTAACTATGTTTGTGTTTAGCTATTCCATTTGTTTGTTTTAAAAAATGATTTTTTAAAGGTTTTTTTTTGGTGCTTTATGGTAAAATAGCACTTAAAAAATAAAAAAAAAAGAAACAAAAACTTAACTGTAAATAGGGAACAGATGTAGTATACGCAACGGACCATCGCCAATTTGGCGCCAAAATCCCGTTCGGAGAGCTGTTAGGCTTAAACTGTGAAATGTAAACAATAAATTGGAAAACAGACTTACTGCTGGCTTTATGAAACTCGTAGGTGCACAAGGGATCTTCGCTTCGCTCAGATACCCTTGCTTCACTCCGCTACGCTCCGTTACGCATCCGTCCAAAAACATTACAGAAAATCCCCAGCCGCTGGCTTCGCTACATACCGCTGGCTGTTGTACAGTAAAAAAAACCTTCCGCTGGCTGTAGCGGTCAGTAAAACAAAGTTTATCGCAAAAAAATTTTTAAAAATACCATCCGATCTTAAAATCCTCCCTGCCAGAATATGAAAACCGCCAAATAACCATCAGATTTGGCGAAAAATCGCCCCTTGGCGTTCGTTGCGTATACTACATCTGTACCGTAAAGGAGCATACTTTTTCTATAAATTGGTCAATTTGAAGTAATTTTTATTGAAATTTAGCTAAAATGCCTATAACTGCATAAAAATCTTAATGCTACTATTTTAATTTCCCAAGCACAATTCTAAAAATGTTATAAAGTACGCAGCCCTACTTTCCGATTTAGTACAAGAATTTAAAATTGATTTCAGGACTTCGGGGAAAATAAACAATTTTTGTTTTTGCATGTTTTCTATTCTATTTACAGTCGATATAGATATAATGCTAGCAAATTGTCAAATGAAATGCATAGAGTTGCAATCTGACATCTAACTTAAAGAGAAATTCAATCGAGTCTCTTTGTTGTACTCATAAATCATACCTGCCCAGATATAAATATCCTTCACTGCATAGTTAAGCGTTATTCTAGTCATCAACGTTTGGAAGCACGTACATCTGAGAACAACTATTTTCAAGAGTTTCAACTATTTTGAAGCACACTAAGAGTCAAATTCGAACCAAAATTTATTCGTTGTTTTTTAGTATTGATGTGTATGACATTTCCCATCCCTTTTTTATACTATGTTTAATTTTTCATGCAGAGTTCACAAGGCAAAAGACAATTTGACAATTTTACTTTTCAGCTTTTAGTGATGAAAGGCTGAATCTATCTAAATTCTGAGATGTGTATAACATTTCACATGTTTTTTTCCTATGCTATTTATACTGTGTTTAGTTTTTAAGTTGACTTTGGTTAACAAACATTCATATTGAACCCCGAATCAAGAAACGAGAAACATAGTTTATGAAGGTACTTCAGATGATATTTGGATCAGTTTAATTGAACAGAGATTTATATGGAGTTTAATAAGGACAGAATGTTTCTATTATTGCTACAGAATCTTGCATTTATGGTGCGTGTAGCCCAAACTGCAGATTTCTGTTAATTTTTTCATCAGTCAGTGCCTTTAACAAATACTTTAATACTTTATTTATATATTTTTTTGGCTACAGAATCCTGCATTTATGGAGGTATTTATATGGACAATTAGACATTTTTACTCTTAAGCTTTTAGTGATTTATTATAAATGTATATATTTTATGATATTTATACTGTTATTAAATCTATGTTATTTATACTGTGTTTAGTTTTTAAATTACTTTTTGTTAACAAACATTAGACAATTTGACATTTTTAATTTAAACTTGAAAAATGAAAGGCTGAATCTACTAAAATTCTGAGATGTGTATAACATTTCACATGTTTTTTTTTAAATGTTATTTATGCTGTGTTTACTTTTTTAATCAATTTTGTTTAACAAACATTCGACAAAATGACATTTTTACTTTTCAGCTTTACTTTTTAAAACTCTTAACTTTCCAAGAGACAATTTGACATTTTTTCCTTTTCAGCTTTTAATGGTTTATTATAAATGTATATATTTTATGTTTTACTTTTCAGCTTCTTTTGCTCCAAAGATGAAAGGTTAAATCTAGATGAATTCTGAGGAGTTAATTATAAATTTATATATTTTTATATTGGATTTTTTAAAAATTATTTGGGTGTATAACATTTCACATGCTTATTTTTCTATGTTATTTATACTGTGTTTAGTCTTTAAATTGATTTTGGTTAACAAACATTCGACAAATTGACATTTTTACTTTTCAGCTTTACTTTCCAAAAGACAATTTGACATTTTTCCTTTTCAGCTTTTAGTGGTTTATTATAAATGTATGTATATTTTATGTTTTACTTATCAGCTTCTTTTGCTCCAAACATAGAAGGTTAAATCTTGCTAAATTGTTTAGATTTTAAATTGATTTTGGATAACAAACATTCCACAATTTGACATTTTTACTTTACAGCTTTTAGTGGTACAATGATGAAAGACTGCATCTAACCAAAATACTGAGATATGTATAACATTTCACATGCTTTTTTTTGGCTATGTAATTTATACTGTGTTAAGTTTTTAAATTGATTTTGGTTAACAAACATTCCACAATTTGACATTTTTACTTTACAGCTTTTAGTGGTACAATGATGAAAGACTGCATCTACCAAAATACTGAGATATGTATAACATTTCACATGCTTTTTTTTTCGGTTATGTAATTTATACTGTGTTAAGTTTTTAAATTGATTTTGGTTAACAAACATTCCACAATTTGACATTTTTACTTTATAGCTTTTAGTGGTACAATGATGAAAGACTGCATCTACCAAAATACTGAGATATGTATAACATTTCACATGCTTTTTTTTGGCTAATTTATACTGTGTTAATTTTTTAAATTGATTTTGGTTAACAAACCTTCTTAAAATTCCGGGCAACGCCGGGTACTTCAGCTAGTACTATAATAAAATGTTGGGGAAATATCTTGACTTTTAAAATGGAGTAAAAATTGAGCCAGTAATAAAATGTAGAGTGGATTACAACAACGATATTCATAAAACTTGTGAAATGCAAAAAGGTTATTTTCTGTTGTATTTTAAGGCATGTTTCCTGTGAGAAATGGTATTATTCTTATCAAATTACGAAAATTCAGTTATTTCTGAAAATAATGATATATAACACTTGCAGAAATTTAAAAAAAAAAAATTTTCATCTGATGTCTACTTATTCATGGAATGTCCCATAATCTATTAACATCATACAGTAGCTCTTAAAGTATTTCATCCTACAGCTTTCTTTAGTCATGAAATTGATGAAATTGCCAGCAAGATTAAAACCTCAAAACAGAAAATTATTTAATTCTGTTTTAAAGTTTACACCCAACTAGCAGAATAGATAAATTTTCAACTAAGGTCCTTTCATGAACAAGTATCAAAGTGAAGAAGCATAAAATGGCAATCAATATTACAATATGGGAAGAAAATAGTGATTACAATTTTAAACATCACAACAATAGCATATTTAAAAGGTTTTAAGACACTTTAAGCAACTTTAACACACAAAAGGATCAACATAAAAAGCTAATTATACATTTGATATTTTTATATCTATTAGTACAGTTATACAATCAAATGTTAACTTTTCAGACATTTATTAATTATAAACTTAAACAAGATATTTATGTATATTATGTTCATATGCATAACAGCATAATGTAAATTACATGTAATCTATGTTTATCCTCCTTCTGTTTAAAGTCAAGGAATACATTAAGTAACATCTGAAAATTTAGGATAATAAAACTTAGCAAAAATAAACATAAGATTAGAAAAAAACTGTATGAAAATTTAAATAAATATCCTTAAAATATGTAACTTCATTGCTTGAGTAAAAGAAATATTTCATGTTTTCAATACATTATGCATTGTTACAACTAACTTTCATATTATAATAGCCATAATAATTCACACGGGAATTATGAAGAGCATGAATTTTTAATTGAATAAGATCATCACAAATTTTTAAAAACAGGTATATAACTGAAGCTATTTATTAATTTGAAATATATATAGTAACTTCAGGCAATTTATTAGTAATATGATTCATGTAACATTAAATTCCACAGGGTAGATAGATCTATGCACAATAATTTTAGAATTTAATCTTTAGTAATTTTCGGTTAAAAGATTAAGATCAATCATTCAACCTTTCTTAAAGCTTACTTTAGTCAATAATAACACATTTTGTTTACTTTAGCCTGCCTATTTCACAACCATTGTAAATTTAAAATTGAAGGCAGAGGCATTTTAAATTCTCTCTTTCTTCACTCCTTCAAATAACAAAACATAGTTGATTCTGTTAAGTAAACCAATCTGAGTATTTTCTGCTAAACTTATTTAAAATCCAATACATACATTCAATTCAGTGTCTTAACAGTGAATAATTCAAGTATTTCTTTACAAATTAAATTCGTAACAATCTTAGTATAATTTTACTTTAGATTATTAATATTACTTTAGAATAGATTAATTTATTTTTCAAATAAAACGAAAGAGATGTTTTATATAGAGACCAAAAACATTACTTTCAAGCAAACAGTTTCATCTGAAGAAAATTTGCTTTCATTTAATACATTATTAAAGGCATTTCATCAATCAAATAAATTTACTTACTGTTCCTACGGGACTACTCTCGATTTGTGTGCACGGCCGCCATCTTGGATTTTTTTCGCGCCAACTTGGCGGTTTTACCGTGTTTTGAGGAGTGGAAAAAATCTCGCCAATGTGTTAAAAGCGGTGTTTTCAAAACGCTGGACTTAGAATTTTTTGTCCTGTAAAAAATTAAAAATTCGCTCGCCTTCAGAGAGCTCTGTCTGAAGGCGACGTCTTCGGTAAAAAAAGACAGCCATTCCTTGACTGATGCTCTTGGAGTTGCGTCTGGAGCTCAAAGCAAGCTTCAGATGCTTATTTTCGTTTTCCAACGAATTTATCGTGTTTGAGCGATCAGTCCAGCCCACAAACTCACCGATGCTGTGGTTTGTAGTTTTGTGAATAGCTGACGGGAAAAGAACATCAATATTTTCATATTGGCGTGCAGAGTCAGTGCAAATTACCGAGGTGCTCGGGTGGCAAAACCTCTTGACTAAAGGCCATAAATCCTCCTTTTTTTTAGACTTTACACGGAAGAATAGCCCCTCTTTGTCTTCACGACAGTAGATCCCAAAAATGGTCTCTGACATCGGGGCTGTTCTTCTACCCCTGTTATACTTGCGAGAACTTAAAAAGGTTTCGTCGAGCTCTATCGTCTTATGTAATCCCCCAAGTAACTGACTATTATGCGACGCATAAACCTCACAAACTTCCCTACAAAAGAAAAAAAAATCTATCACAGTACGTATATGAATTTTGGGTAATCCATTGTACTTCCTCCATTCGCACATGTCCCTGTGCACTTCTGTAACCTTGCGCTTGCGAACAAAGTCAATGATGATACTCAGTATTTCCCTGATGGACAGCTTAGAGTGTTCAAAAAATGTGTTTGACAGTGGGTTAACTGTCACACTACACTTTTTCTCCTTGCACCTCCACCTCCAACCAAACTTCATCCTCGATTCTCGCGAAATTCTCATTTTCGAACCGCATGCGGTGCACTCCATTTCGTCGCTCTCCCGTGGAAGAATATTTAAATCCTGCAAAAAAGAAATAGCGCTCTCATCATTTTCTATAATTCTGTGCTCAGTATGATGAGAAAAACCAATAAGAGATGGATGCATTTTAAGATGCAGATAGATTACTAATCCGGCGGTCTCGAGTGCTGTGATAACCAGAGCGTGCGAATTAGCAAGTGCACAGTAATCTAGGATTACGCAAAATGTGGATTAGTTGAGCTAATTGCAACCCCGACCCCCCCCCCCCCTCCAATGGGAGTTCAGAAAAATGCCGTCGTTCAATCGACGCGATTTCATTGGTTAACGAAGGTACCAGAACGAAATAATTATCGCCCAGCGAAACGCGCCAAATCGTGGCGGAAAAATCCAAGATGGCGGCGGTGCACACAAATCGAGAGTATCCCCGTTATGGGGCACATACAATTATAGATATAGAACGCATGATTTTAATACATATGTTGGGTGATGGTTTAATTGTAAATTTTTGCTGAATATCAGAACAGGTTTTGTATTTAATTAACTCACGGTTTAACACTACAGGTATTACTTTTTCTATCCTTTGGGGTAATCAGTTTCTGTGGTTATTTTGAAAAGAACATCAAGTCTATTTCTTCAATTAATAGTTTGCGTTTAACTCTATTTATATCTTTTATAAAGCTTTGTTAGTTATGCATAGTTTTTTATTATCAAGGTTTAATGGGAAGCAAAATGTGTTCCTGTACATTAAGCTTTACTTTTTTGTGATTTTATTTAAATGTAAACATTATTCATTCTATCATACATACAAGGTGTGACTGATCACAGAAATATTACGGTATTATATATTTGCAAAAAAGAACCTTATTTTCTTTCAAAGTACTCCCCGCCGGATGTCATGCATATCTGATAAAGTTCCTACAAGTCTTAGAAACTTCTGGAATAGTCCTCCTTCACTATAACTTTAAGTCCCCTGGTAACAGCAGCTTGGTTATCTGAAGTGTTTGCAAATCTGTGTCCTTTCAGTGCCGATTTTACTCTTGGAAATTGGAAAAGTCTGGTCTGAAAGATCAGGCCAGTATGGTGGGTGGGACAACTCATTAATCTCATGCTTGGCGATTAATCATTTTACATTACACTGTGCATTATCAGGCAAAAGGTACCACTTGCATAATCCCACAGCAATGAATTGTGGCTGCACACAATGAATATGTGCAAAGAGGTACTTGAAAACATGACAGTAAAAATCAGCATTAAATGTTTGTCCTGGTATGAATTCTTTGTGGATTAATCCCTGTGTGTTGATAAAGTTGTCTTAACCTTTGACTTTTCTAAACAGATATTTTTTGGTTAATTTGAAACAAAATTTCATATTGACTCTCTGCTCCCTGATGCAATGCTCTAACTGTTACATTAGAGCTACCGCATGAACGGACACCTGCAGAAGAATTTTTAAGACAAGGTGCAAAATTTATGTAAGACAGGGAAGAACGCAATGTGAATGTGTCAGCATGTCAGGTTGTTTTTAATTTTCGAAAGGAGGGAGATTCATCTTATCAGGCTCACCTTGTATACTGCTATTCTGACAATTTTTGCTAATAGTTTCTAATGTACGACATGTATGAGTCATAATATTACAGCATTTTTGAAAGAAGACCTTAGTATTAATAGTCTTTTAAGTGCTACATAAATGGCTTTAATTTTTCCTTCAAAATGTGCGGAGTTTCTTCACACAGAAATGTAACGGGAAATAGCTCACAGGTCACCCCTGTACCTGCATAGTCATCTCTATGAAACAAGAGATCCATTAATATAAACATGAAACCATTGTTTTTACTGTGGTTGAAAATTGTGCCTAAATTGAGTTTGCATCACATTATTAATTGAGAAAACTCAGCTTGTATTTTAATTTCGTCTACTACGTATGTTATTGGGCACATACATTTATAGATATAGAGCACCTGATTTTATTACATATATTGGGTGATGGTTTAATTGTAAATTTTTGCTGAATATCAGAGCAGATTTTATATTTAATTAACTCACGTTTTAACACTACAGTTATTACTTTTTCTTTCCTTTCGGGAATCAGTTTGTTTGGCTATTTTGAAAAGCACATCAATTCTATTTCTTCAATTAATACTGTAAGTTTAATTCTATTTATATCTTTTATAAGCTTTGTAACTTATTTGTATAGTGTTAGTTTTTAATTATCAGGGTTTAATTGGAGGCTTAATGTATTTCTGTACAGTAAGCTTTACTGTAGTGATTTTATTTAAATGTAAACAACATAGATGGCACTCTAAGCGCGAGAAACAACAGTGCACTGTTAGCGCCATCTATGTTGTTTACATTTTTCTCTGTAAGCGCCATTTTTATTCTGTTTCAATGTTTTTAAGATGTAGATTTCTGTAACGTCTATTTATGTATCTAATACATTTAAAATTTAGAAAGTTTTGTTTTTAATAATGCATTTTATGTATTTACCCTCAAACCCCTTATGTTTAATTTAATGTATTGAACCCTTTTTAACTTTTCATATAGTTTTGCTTTTTCTCAAGATTACATGTAAGTAGAAAATTTCCGTTTATTGTTACAGTTTTGTATAGTCCTTGACAGATTTTTCTGATTACTGCCATAAGTAATCAGTAATTAAATGTTTGATGCATATAAATATACATTCAAATACCTGTAATAACATATGTGGTGTGTAAATGCTGGTTAATTTATTAATTTGTAACAGAGAAAAAATGTGAAGCTTTATTTACCTTTTTTTTTTCAAAAAGATTGGATAAAATTGTTGCGTTTGTTTTTATTCCTAAATAATGTTTTTGTAAGAAAATGACATATAGATATGATTTTAATATAAGCATGAAACATTCAATCAATTCATATGAATTCTGTTTGTTGGTTCACTTGATGAAGAGTTTAGCTGTAATGCAATCTAATGACATTGGTGTTGTTTCAACCTGTCACGTTTGCAGGCTATATATTTGTGAAATAAGTGGTATAGGTAGAGGAAAAAATGTATTATTAGCAAACAAGCTTCAGCCTTTGAAATTATACTTTTATAACTATTATTAATTAATGTTTTATTATTATTTTCTACAAACAGAAAATGGGAGATTAATCAGTATATTTTGTACTTTATATTGCATGAAACAGAATGAATGCAAAGGGACAAGACATGCATGAGGTTCTGGAGAGAAATAGCCTTGGTATGCTGAATGTTGGTGGTTTTTTTTTTTCTGCAGGTTGATATGCTTTCTAATATCCTTCAATTCAGAGTTGTAAGATATTTTTTCGTTCTATTATATACATATTTTGCTCTTCAGACAAATGTATAGGGAGATAAGATCACAAGTCACCTGCACAGTCATCAATTTTGTGTATACTAGCATTTCTTTGATGTATTTAGTTATATACTTAGTTAATTATGATTATACTTTGACTGTTTTAATCATTCAAAGGTTAATTTCATGATATTAGTCTGAATTCTTTGAAAAATGAATGTTCTGGTAAATTTTTTTAGATAAGTTTAATTTTTGTGTATACTGTGTAGTGATTTGTACTGTTGATTGTTGTCTAGGTTTCGTTTCATAAGACTTGTGTTGCTAATTTTATCTATTAGGACAGAGTGGCTGTCTGTAGGGTCAGTAAGTGTAATGCCCGTTGGTCTAATTAAAAGACACCGGACCTGCCACTCCTTTACGATTTCGACAGAATGCGCTGTGGGTGTGAATGAGGTCTGGGAAAAATGTTGACATTCCATGGATGACCAAGGAAACGCCCGGGAAGCCTAGTGGACAAATATACATCACTTGCACCAGATTGGAGCAGAGGAAAGGCTACAATCAGGAGGTGAGATCTTTTAAGGTAAGTCCAGAGAGATTCTGTAGGAATTATTGTCTAGGCAGGTTATGAAGTTTCAAGGTTAATGCGAACGTAAATTAAATTAAAAGTTCTAGGGGTACAAAAGGTTCAGGGTTTTGAAAAATTTTGTTTAGAATTGTTTAATTTGATATGGTCGAAATACTTAATTGAAGTGGACATAAATATTTAACTGGGTATTAAACTATGTAATAGTTATGCTGGCTTGTGTATTCGAATAAAGAATTTTTATTTGAATCATCATACCAGGGTTTTGCTTTGTTTAAGGGAAAAACTCAGTTTTGGAAAAGAATTATACTGCATGTAATGATTTGAGAGAAACTGAAAGTGTCAAATTATTAGGGTATGCGTGTATGGAAAATACACAAGATATATTGTTTGTTATATTGATCTGAATTAAGTGTATTTTTGTATTCTTTTAAAAGTTTAGCTTAGTGCTAAGGGTATTTTGTGAACCGGTATTAACTTGGAGTTTAGTATTTTGCCAAGTGTATTTTATTATGATTTAAAAATTAGCATATTGCTAAGGATATTTATGCAGTTATAATTGTGGAATTTTATAGAATACAAGGTGTATGTATTAGTGTATTAATTTTCGGTTTGGAATTTAAAGTTAATTCTATGAAGTATTTTTTGTGAAATTATATCTAGTTAAAACTGATAAATTTTTGAGTGTATTCTGCATATTATTGAGTGTATTCTGCATATTAGTGAATGTTTTCTACATATTATTGAGTCTAGGGATAGCAAATTTAGAAATTTCCTAATGTCAAGGATTTTTGATAGTGAGTTGGAAAATTAGTATATAGATAACTAGCATTATTGCCCGGGTAGATATATAGATATAAAATTTTTCATGCATTCCATCAAAAAAATACTGGGCTGCATCCCCCGCTCTTCATGTTTATCTGGCCAGATAGCCACGGGGTAGGTGGGGTGGGGGTCCAAAGGTCCCTTTTTTATGTTTTCGGAAAATTCCCTTCCAAATGGTATATCCATGTTTGTACCTAAGTGTTATCATTTTCGAGATATGAGTCGTTGAATATGAAAATTTTTCAAAAAAAGTGGTAGTGGTTCAGGTATCTTGTCAAACTTCCTCTTCTAACTCTTTTCCCCTTCCATTTCTCAGAAAATGGAAGGGGGGGGGGGAGACTAATTTCATTGAAACATTAGTATGTACTTCAATGGTCATGAAATTTTATTTTTAAGGTCATGAAATTTTATTTTTAAGGTCATGAAAAGTCATGAAATTGACTTTCTCAAAAGTAGTAGACACCCTGATTCATGAACAATGTGAAATTGTCTACTTTGTTTTCTATATTCAGTGTTTTTAGAACTACACATTATATAATTTTTTTTGTAACAACTTGACTGTTGCATAGTTTATTATTATTATTTTATACCATTCATTATGCTTAGAATTCCATTTCAGCACCCTTATCAGCCAGATAAATACTTGTTTAATGTTGCTGTGAAAATAAAATAGCTTCATTATTGGAAGTATTTTTCCGGCTATAAAAATTGTTCGGAATTTAAAACGAACAAACGGAAATTGTAAGAGCGAAAATTTCTTAAAAATTGCATCTGGTGCAGGATATGGGGGTCTTACATTGATGGTTTTCTGGAAGAAAATGGAAATCGTTTACGTTTGACAAATGGGAAAAAAATAACTGCTGTAAACTTCGGAAATTGCTCTTTCGAAAAACGGGTCCCTTTAGCTAAATGTAATTAGAGGTTGCTTCAATCTAAAACTACCATGCCTAGTTTGAATAGTGTTCTAGTGACAATGGTAGGCACTGCATAAGCCCAACAACATTTTTTTTGTTAGCATTATTTAGTGTTACTACTTTCATATTTCGATTGCATTAGCATTTTTTCATGATGAATACGAATAGTTCCTCAGGATCAAAATGCTGTTTTTGCGACAAGCAGTTCAAGCAGAGTAAGAACATGTATAGGCATATTCGTCAATTTCAAAATGCTGAGCCATTTGACATCGACCAAAAAAATATTGTATGCCCGGAACCCTCCTGTAAATCATTGTTTTTCTACAGAGAACAATTGCAAACACATATAACTGATGTTTATGGAGTTGCCTTGGAAGTAGCAGAAGAGACTTTTTCAACTTACGAAGGTATATTCATTTTATTATATTGTTTAAGTCTTAGGACAGATTTAAGAGTGATATTCGTTTACTCCTTTCAACAACGTCATATCTCAAAAAGCGGCGAATTTTAGTTATGCCTGTTTTCAGAATGCTCTGAAAAAGTACTATATTCCAGCAAATCGTCATATCTCACCGCTAAATATTTAGCCGCTAGAGAGCAGAATATTTATTTTCAATACATTTCAATGTACTTTTCAACTTTCAAACCTCTCTCCTGGAAAATCACGTTTTTTGAGATATGACGTTGTTGAAAGGAGTGAGAGATATTTTTAAAGCGTTCCGACACGTTAAAATGACCAGGAAAATATTGAAAATTATAAAATTATACCTCCCAAGTTGGAGATAGGTGAATTATCTATATAAAAATGTGGATAACAGCTGACGTAGAAATTTAGGGAAAATCACAGGGAAGGAGAAAAGAATATTGGTATATAAAACTATGCGCATTTTAATGGAGGAGGCGAGTAAAGAAGATTTTCACACCATGCAAGAAAGTTTTGTTCAGCAGCTTTCAGATGATGTTGATACTAAAGAATTTGGTGAATACTATAAAAAAATTTATTTTAGTAGACCACAGTTGTGGACATTTTGCTACAGGCACTATCTTGGGATCAATACAAATATGTATTTAGAATCAATGCATAAAACAATAAAATACCATTACCTAGATGGTAAAAAAGTTAAACGTTTAGATAAAACTGTTAATACTTTATTAAAATTTTGCAAGGATAAAGTCTTAGAAAGACTAAACATACTTGTTAAAAATGTACCCACCGGTAAAACTAAAAAAATTCTTGAAAGTCACCTCAAAAGCAGCAATATTTCGGATGATCACATAAATAAAATTGATGAGGATATGTGGGCCGTAAAGTCATCTCAAAGAGATGACTACTATATAGTAATGCATGAAAATAAAGCGTGCATGTCTAATTGCAAGCTAATGTGTGCAGAATGCAATATTTGCATCAATGAATTTACTTGCACATGTTTGGATAACCTTATAAAATATAATATTTGTAAGCATATCCATGCATGTGCAAGGATAAAATTGCTAGGAGCCAATAAGGGGGGGGGGGGAATCTGAGGTTGAGGTAGAGGAAATGATGCTTATAGCATCATCCGATTGTGCTGCCACATCTTCGTCTAAAAATAAATTGTTAAAAGAAAAGTGGACAACTGTAAAAGAAATTATTGATGGGAAATTAATGTTAGGTGAGGATTTAAATGATGATGAGAGGCGATATTTAGAAAAAAATGTTGATAACTGCATTAAATTTTTTTAAAAATCGGGTGAGAAAACTTGTAGATTTGAGGAAACTGAGGAAGCCAGATCTGAACCTCCGAATAAAAGAATTATTCCACAAGCACGTTTTTATAGCACGAAGAAGAAAAATGATTATAAAAATGTAACGCTGAGTAAGTCATCAGATGCTGAAAAAGATCCTGTTTGCAGTCTCTGATATCATCAAGTGGAGAGGCAACCGTTTTAAACTCTGGTGATGACCATACATATTTTAAACTTTAATTTTATTCAATCAGAAATTTTTTAATTTTGTCTAGGGTTATTTCCATGCGTAACTTACCCTATGTTTAATAATTTTACTAACATAATAAATGTCATCTAAAAAATATCTATGCTCTTTGTTTATTAAACACATCTATTGTTTTTAGCAACTTTTAATATTTGTTTTCTGTTTTATTTTAATGTATTACAAATTAAATTTTCACATTGTGACTCAATTATTTTGATATCAATTTGAACTAATAATTTTTCCTCATGTTTCCTCAAATTTCTGTTAATACAGTCTTATAACAGAGGGTCTGAAATTAAAAATGGTAAAAACTAAAAGTATCAAAAGTGCTTAAAAAATTTAATTTACATCATTATGTGTGACTTACACATCAAATGAATTGTGACTCATACTACATTAAAACTATATATGCAAAAAATAAGAAATTAACACATTACATATTTTGAAAAATCAAAACTTGTAAAACTTAAGTGAAAGTGATGATCAAAATTAAGTTCTGGTAATTTTTTTATATTTGTATCAATATCGATCTCTGTAGAGTCATCTTTTATTGGCCATAGAAAAAACTTCCTTTACATTGCAAAATGTTTTGCTTTCATTGAACAAGATGATGTTTCTTTGTTTATAATTTGCCCAGCAAAATATTTAATACTAATTTTTCCTTTAAAGGGTACTAATACCCTATTGCCACCATTAAACTCTGCATTAAAAGTTTTCAGAATTATCCTCAATTACCTCCTCTACTTCAACATTTCCAATA
Organism: Dolomedes plantarius; assembly: GCA_907164885.2. NCBI lineage: Eukaryota > Metazoa > Arthropoda > Arachnida > Araneae > Dolomedidae > Dolomedes > Dolomedes plantarius. The sequence goes on from CAJRAI020000295.1 coordinate 171,024, forward strand.
ATCGGGTTAATTTTATTAACAAAAATTTTGATTTAAAGAAATATTTGCTACTTTGAGTTCATAAGATTTAATTTTTTTAAGAAATGTAGTCTTGTTTCAGAAATTGAAAAAATTTCCTTTCCTGATGGGGAGCATAATTTATTCGGGTTTTATTTTCAGTATCTACAGAGCTTGCTGCAATATAAAGCATGGTTACATCTGGGCAGATAACTCTTTCAGAATGAGGATCTATTTTTCTAGAAAGTGTGGACCTTAGAAACAACAACAGTTCTCAAAATTTGTTTTTGTCAAAGGAAGCTAGATTGCAAATCATGATTCATTTTCATATCACGAACATTTTTCTTTTACTTCTACACGTTTATTTTTTTCTTAATAATCCTTATCACACCTAAACATTTTAAGTCGTAAAGGTATATATATCAAGATACATGTGCTCAATAATAAAAAATTAAAGTTAAGAAAAAGTGTAAAAAGGCAATTAAAAATTTAAAGATGATTTAAAAATAATGACTGAAAGAATTAATTGAGAGTCAACAAGTTAAATAAAATATTAAAAAAAATTTTAAGATAGTTGAAATTTTAAAAAAGTGAAAAGTTAAGTAAACAAGGTAATAAAAATTTTAAGATACGAGATTGGCCCCTATAAAAGTGTTTATATCAATCATTCCATTGGTTAAAGGTTTGTTATGTACTTCATTTAAATCGATAAAAAGTATCTCCTAACATAAAAGCCAGATGAATACTTGTTGAATGCTGCTATGATAAAAGTAAAACAGTATTTACTCAGTGTTGTTTTGGGCTATCAACAGTTTTATAAAAATTTATATCTACTTTGTAAATTGTAATTTTTATCTTTATTTGACTTGAATGTTTATGCTACAACAGACTTGGGAGACAGTATTTTTAATATCTTATTATTGAGATAGCTAGACTGCCTATTTTTAGATATTCTCATCGGGAATGTCTATATTCATTACTTATTGGTGATGCAGGAAAAGAAAGCAGCATAAATTTTTTTCTTTTATTGCGATGATTTGGCCATAAAAATGAAAAATGACTTAAAAGTAAAGGATAAACAGACTTTTTTTTCTTCATCAGAAAAATTATATTTTTTATCTTTAAAAATCATATTATTTATCTTCCAAATTAGTTTTCAGTTAAAAAAAAAAAAATAATATCTCTTGAAACACCGTTTTCACACTGACTTTCTCTTATAAAGTTTCAATAGTTTTTGCCTATTTCTAGCCTGTAATATGTTGAGTTCTATTAATGAAATTAATGAATGAATATCATATAACAGAGTTGGTAATAATTTTCATATTTTCCGTCTTGATATGACTAATTTAAATAACTTACTAATCCTTATTATTCCTATAACTTATTAATCCTCCTATAATCGTCAGATGAAATAAGTGTCTCATTTTATAATTGACAAATATATATAAAGTACAATTTTTATAACTATGTACATTACATTTTGAAAAAACTATAACTATAATTTTTTATTAATTTTTATGATAAATACTTAGGTTTTATGATAAATATTTGTTAGAAATACATCTTTAACAGATAATACAAAAATGAGGGAAAAACTCAAGAGAAAAACAAAAGAACGTCAAACTGTTAACATGTTTATTAGAGAGAGAGAGAAAAAAAAAAAGGTTGTCATTCAGCGATTACAAAACTCAGGTATCGTTAAGTTGAGGCGAAATTGTAGCACTGCTTTGGCATAAATACAGTCACATAGGAAATTAATTTTTAACACTCCTCCTTGCCAAAGCATGGCTAAAAAACCTATGCATTAACTTTGAAACATAAAACATATGGTTAACTGCTTCCCATACACAAAAACACTATAAACACATGGTTAGCTGCTTCAAAAACACTATAACACAGATTAGCCAAATAAAAAACTGTTTACACTAGAAACACATCAAATATGAATATCAATAACTAAAACCCAGGTGTTTTCTTAAGTTTACTAAAATTTCTTCGAGACATTTTTAGTGAAAAGGTCAGCAACATTATTAATCGAGGCTATATACTCTAAACAAATAACATTCTGTTCAATATAGTCCCGGAGGAAATGATGCCTTATGTCGATATGTTTACTGCGCTCAGATGTTGTTTGATTTTTCGCA